>JAEIGN010000407.1:0-108126 GCA_018903745.1 Drosophila repleta
CACTCGAAGTCAGTAAATGATTGGATTTACATTTTTAAAAATTGGAAAAATTGTAATAAAATATGATGAACATAAGCTGAAAATTTCATTCACATCCATTAATTCGCGCAGAAGTTATTAAACAAAACATTTGGCCAATCAGCCAACCACGTGACCAGCAACGCAAAACAAATTGTTTTCCTATACATGTGCACACATACACACATACACATTGAGCTGCGTGCATCTAGCAAATTCTCAAACCCGCAAGTTTTAGTAAACTTATTTCCAATAGATGGCGCTATGATTTGCGATTTATCAGCTGTTCAATTGAATCGAAACATGGATGGCGCTATTCTACGAACCATAGAATTTAGTTTTCTGTGCGTTTATACAAAATGCTAATTATGCAGTATTTTAAAAAACGCAGATAGCGCGGGGTTTAGGGTATCTCCTGGTCGGGACCCCCGACTAGACTTTTCTTACTTGTTTTAATGGTAATTTTTATATTTTTTCACGAAGTGAAATAGTATATTGGTTTTGTGCCATGTCCGCCATGCTGTCCGTCCGTCTGTCCGTATGAACGCAAACTATTTCCACGCTTTTACAGCTATAGACTTGACATTTGGAATACATATTCCTGTATACCCTCGTCTGATGGTTTCACAATTTTCCCGATACGCCCACTAGGGGCGAGGCAAATCGGAAAATGCATTTTCCTGTATCTCAGAAAGATTACTTATAGAAGGGCTAGAGAGTTGAGATTTGGAGTGAACTCTCAAATCGTAGCAATCGGATCTAAATATATAGTGATTTTACTTGTTGTGTTATATTTTGATTCCTATTGATGCTAGTGACTTGAGACTTGGTATATGCATATACTCGGGTGGCGTGGAAACTAATATAAGCTTAGATATCCTACTGTTTTAATACTAGAAGCTTCAAAATTGGATGCTAAGTTACTGGGGGGCCTTCTCTATCAATTCCCCACAAATTTGAGTTATGCCCTAAAAGGGGCGTCCCTTGCAAAAAAAAATACCCTGTAATTTTTTAATTTTTTGAATGTAAGTATCCAAACTTTACAATTGTATTCCTGAACACCCACTCTATGCATATGCCAAAATCAAAACTGAGCAATCTACAGCTTCTGAGCCAATAACTCGCCACATCGTGACATTGTGACCTTTGACCTTGTCTTTTGATTCGCCAAATTTTATATATGTATTGAAAAAAATATTTTATAAACACAAAATAACTAAATAAAACAAGTAAAACTGCTCTAGTCGAGACTGCTCGGCTAGGAATCCTGAACCCTGTGAAGAATCGCGATTCCTAAGAATCGCTAAAATTCTACGTTACTTTTATATGTATGTAGCAAGCAACACATACACATACACACACACACACAAACGCACAAGCACAAAATCTGGTAACTGTGCATTTTGACTCAGAAACTGAGGTAAGTCTGCAAGGCGCCGATAATATGAAATATTACATTTTTAATAAATATTAAATGTTTAATCAAAATCGTCTGTCTAGCAGCCAAAGAATAGCTGACACAGCGACTTGCGCTTGTGTATGCGTGAGCCTGTGTGTGTGTGAGTGTGTTGGTTGTTCTGTACGTACATATACATATGCATATAAAAGAAACGGAGAAGCATGGAATAGCGGTTCTTTGCAGGGTTCAGGGTATACCCTAGTCGAGCGGGGAAATCAGTGTATGTTTTTGTTAAAATGGCTATGTATGTAACAGGCCGAAGGAGGCGTGGCAGACCCCATAAAGTATGTATGTTCTTGATCAGGGAGACAAGCCGAGTCGATTTAGCCCTGTCCGTCTGTCTGTCTGTCTGTCCGTCTGTCTTTCCGTCTGTCCGTATGTATGAACGCGTCGATCTCAGAACTTACAGTAGCTAGAGACTTCAAATTTTTTTTGTAGGTCCGATAACTGTTCGATAACTGTTATCGTTTTATTGTTATCGATTCAAAACGAAAATCTAAATTCACCTATAAAATTCTATCTAATTCATCTTTCTAGCTAGAGTCTTCAAATTTTGCATTTAGTGATATGTAAGCCTCACGCAATTTCGGTTTTTGTTAAATTTTTTGTTAATTCAATTTAATTCCGATGTAGTGTTATTGATTAAAATTTTTATCGAAATGCAGTAATTATATTTATAACTGGCGCCCAACGTGGGGCACGAACCCATAACATAGTTATTTATAAGTGGTAATCCAGTAGCCGTGGGCGGTCCCACGTGGGTGCTGGTTACGTAATCCAGGTCAGACGGCGCTTCCGTGAGGAAGTAGATCCGAGAAGAGACACTGATGTATATTACTGTGAGGAAGATTATGTTGGAGGACTTGACTTCGTCCCCTTTGGTGATTATTGCCCTTGTGGTGCAATAATATGTTAATAAGAACAATATTCTACTTAGCAAAGACAATGCGTCGCGCCCTCGGACCACAGTCGGTAAGCCGACTCGGGAAGACGATGCGTCGCGCCATCGGACCACGGTCGGTAAGCCGACTCGGCATTCTCAGCGCTGCAGCACTCCAGCATAGAAATGTCATGCGATCGCTGCTGATTGTCGCCAGTGCAGAGCACTGAACTCACAATTTGGCGTGTCAGCATCGTTCACATATTGTTGCTTAGTTGCTATGGTATTTATGTGTTAACTTATATATATATACATATACATATACATATACATATACATATACATATACATATACATGTACATGTACATATACATATACATGTACATATACATATACATATACATATACATATACATATACATATACATATACATATACATATACATATACATATACATATACATATACATATACATATACATATACATATACATATACATATACATATACATATACATATACATATACATATACATATACATATACATATACATATACATATACATATACATATACATATACATATACATATACATATACATATACATATACATATACATATACATATACATATACATATATATATATATATAACAAACGGAGAATGTTCGGAGTAATACCCTTAAGTCAATTCTATTGTGGGCTAAATAATGAAAATTCTATCATTTATATATTGTGACGCTTCATGAATGGAGCGCACACTTTAGACACTATCAAAGAACTGGCAGCGTTTACAACGAAGCAACACACAAGAGATCGAAGAAGAGAGCGACGTTGTTAGAGCGAAGTCGAGAGAGCGATGTGTGAGCGCAACACATTTGGTGTTACCAAGCATACACACACGAACACATGCGCTTTATCGAAGCTATGTACAGTCGCCGGCAACTGACAAATTATTGCGCTGTGTAAAAGCTTTTTCGGCAGCGACATCTCTGCTGGAGGAAGGCCTTCGAGCATTTGGCAGCCACCGCTGCAAAGTACACCGTTGTTGTCAACAACTGTGCTGCCACATTGTGGCAGACCCTGCACTGTTGTAATATTTTTATTAACTCGATCTATTAATGTGCATTATAATTATTTATCAAGATGATTATTTAACCTCTCGATCAGTCACATCTACTCTCTCAAAGCGCCTCCGGAAGAAGAGAGAGAATCATTCTCAGCTGATTCCAAGTCGCATCTCGATAGACATCAGAATACAGAGTTGCTTAAAACTACTTATCGCTATTTTAATTAAACTTAACATAACACATTATAATAAATACTTTACAGCTCGGCCGTCCTGACATAGGAATCGACCTCGATTCCCAATTAAGGGTAATACAGGATATAATACCTAAGATTGGATCATGTTGTTTATGTGTCAATGTCAGAGGTGCAATCTTGATTAGGCATAAGTTTGGCGGCTTCTTACACACTATCGTACGGAAGTTGGATCAGCTGCGAACCGTCAACGTCCCGGATAACATACCAGTCATTCGGAAGCTTCTTATGTATAACGTAAGGACCGCGGTATCGCCGAATAAGTAAGGGAGGCAGTGGCATTTTGAATATGTTACATTATTGGACTGCAAGAAATTGGCGAATTCGGAAGAAGTGAATTCGGCGGGGTCTACTGTAATTCAGTTTCTCGTGAACTGTTCGTATGACACTATTTATCATTTCGGAAGGGACATACAGTTGCGGCACGTTGTTTGGAAATAAATGATACACTACAAAGTCTAAATCCAGATCGTCCACGTTCGCGACAGTATCTATTCTGCTCAAGGCATCGACATGGGGATTGCTAACTCCGGACCCGTGTACAATCGTAAAATTGTAATTTCCTAACTGAAGGGCCCATTGAGCAATTTTGTCAGAAGATCCACTGTTCTTAAGAGTTAAAGCTAGTGTGTTACAATCGGTGATTATTTTGAACGGAATGAACTTCAGATATGTTTCAAAGCGATTCAGAGCATATACGATTGCCAACGTCTCCAATTCATAACGGTGTAATTTCGATTCGGGGTCGGAAGTTGTCTTTGAGAAATATAACACTCGATGGAATTTACCATCCGTTAGTTTCTGAGGGAGCATTGCCCCAAAACCTGCAGAACTAGCGTCGCAGTGTAATCCAGTTTCAGCCTTCGGGTTATAAATAGACAACACAGGTGATTCAGAAAGTTTGGACTTCAGGGGTCGGAAGGATTCAACACATTCGTCAGAAAAATCGTAAGCGGCATCTTTTCTTAATAATCGGTGCATCGGTAATGCTATCTTAGCAAAACATCAGCGGAAGTATGAAAATAAGCCAAGGCAGCGTTCCAGCTCTTTCCTATCCCTGGGGATTATCAAACTACTTATGGCCTGAAGATGTGCGGGCTTCGGGGTGATTCCGGAAGAATTCGCTAAAAATCCTAAGTATTCCAATACGCGAAACGACATTTGGACAGCTTCAGGCATAAGCCATTTACGCGCAATGTATAAAGTGTCTCCTGTAATACCTTCAGATGCGTCTCAAAATCAGGTGAAGCAATCAGGATATCGTCCATATATATCACCAACTGACCTGTTTATAAGCTTTTTTAGAATGAAGTATGCAATCTGGCAAAGATGGGGGGGCATGCGCAAGTATTCAAATTGGCCGTCAGGGGTTACAAATGCAGTGTACCTTATTGAATACGGTTGCATCTACACGTAATGAAATCCAGATTTCAAATCTAATGCAGTAAAAAGGACTTCCCACCCAAATGTTCAAACAATCATCCAACAACGGAATTGGGAAGTGGTCACGTACTATGATCTTGTTGAACGGGCAATTATCAACACACTTTCTTTATGTGTTGTCCTTTTTACGTACTGGCACTGTTGCGGAAGCGTAAGGGGAACTGCTGTGGCGTATAATGCCAGGATCTTCACATATTTTACGCACCTCAATGCGTTCATAGTGAGACAGGCGGCGGGGACGGCAGAAAATGGGTGTTTGACTAGTTAGTTCGATTTTCATTTCGTACTTGACGGATTTATTCAGTTCCTGAGGGACGAGCAGGTAAGAATCAGAAATGATAGACTTTAAGGCGGCATATTGATCTGGTGACAAGGCAGGCTCTACATTGAATTCGTTTCTATTGGCTTCAGGGACCTCAATCGCATTCATAGCTACCAGAGCGTCATCCAACGTATTAGTTGGCATACGAGGTGAATCTGGCGACTTGCATCGGACAAAGCAGGCTGAACTGGTTCTAGGTTAGATTCTTCATCATAGTCTTCAAGAATCTCAAAGGCGTGTATGGCAGCCAGGGCATCGTTCAAGGTTTCAGTGGCTAAACAGAAAGATTCTACTTGATTGACAACAGGCAGTGGTTTGGAAGGCACAAACTTATTTAGATCAAGCGGCTGGTTACCAATTTGCCGATTATTTTCGGCGATTGCACATTTAACATTTTTCTTAAACAGATCAAATGATTTAATGTTCATAATTTCATTGGGCTTATTCAAAGATAATAACTGGCTTTTACCATACTTCATATTTTTAAATCTATAAAGGCTTATATTAGTTTTAAACACAAAATATCTGCCCAAATTAATTGGCAATTCAGTCGCGCTGTTGGGCAGGATATCAAATGAATGTAATACAGTCAAATTAAGTAAACGGATGGCACACTTGATCTTTTCTAGAGATCATTTCTAATTGTTTCCTAAGCCGCGGCACTTTAACTTCTTAGGCCTAAGGCGGCAGGTGGAATGAAGCTATTAGGCCAACCCGAATCAAGTAGAAAGAACATATTGATCTGACACATTTCATTTCAGACACTGTACGCGCGGAATATAGCATACCCGCCTTGGAGGAGTTGTCCCTCAGGCCAGCAACGATAAGATCCACCAGCTCGTTTTCCGGAGTCGGGGCACTCATGACCGTCTTGCATCTCGGTTGCGCATCTCAAGCATCCCTCACTTGCTGCCTGACGTCGGTTGCGAAGAGCGGTGCACACCTCCTCAATAGTATGTGATCGTCCAAACTCCTTGTGTAAAGTCATCTTCAGTTCCTCATAAGTGTGAATAGAAACAGTGCGCAACCAGATCGCCGCAGTACCCTCCAGTAGCCGCCGGGAGGCAACCAGTTGTAAACGTTCATCCAACTGCAGTATGGTGAATGCGTCTTCTAGGTCGTTCACCCACTTGTCGACATGATATGCATTATCGGCAGAATATCTTGAGACCATAGTCTCGATGGCACTCTCGTCAGTTATCCTAGGGCTCGGTGCTGTGGACTTGTCAAAGTGACTTTGCAAACTTACAATTTGTTGCTGGAGCTCCATTAGCTCTTTCTGTTTACGCAAGATGACCAATTTCTCGTCTAGTTCGGCCAAGGCAGCAGTCCCCTGGAGTAATTTTCAGGGTCACAGAAGGATTGACATCGGTTACGATTGCGGAATTGGCTGCGTGCTGGACATAAGATAAATCAGAAGGCATGGCATCCGAAGTAGCTCCGTACTGGACAGAAGATGAGGCGGAAGGCACGGCATCAGAAGTAGCTGTGTCCTGGACATAAACTGATGGAGAAGGCATGGCATCCGAAGTAGCTGCGTGCTGGACGTAAGATGCATCGGAAGGCGTGGCAACAGGAATAGCAGCTTGCTAGACAGAAGATGAAGCGCATGGCGTGGCATCAAAAGTAGCTCCGTATTATTGGACAGAGAATGAAGTAAAAAGCATTGTATCCGAAGTAGCATGGCATCAGAAGTAACTGCGTGCCGGGCATAAGCTGAAACGGAAGTTGTCTTGATAGCTTCTGCGTATAGCCTCTTGATTTGCGCCAATGTGGCTGATTGTGGCACCTCCACATCATTTGCAAGCAAAGTTCTGCACATATCCTCTTTCGTGAGTCCCATGATGGTGTCTCGTTCGTCGGCCAGGACAGAATCTTGCTGTTTCCTAAGTTTTTTTGTAGGGCGTTGAAATAACACAATATTCGAGTAGATATCCCACTTCTGACTTGTAATACGTTTATTAACTCGACCTATTAATGTGGATTATAATTATTTATCACGATGATTATTTAACCTATCGAGTGGTCACCTCTGCTCTCTCAAAGCGCCACCGGAAGAAGAGAGAGAATCATTCTCAGCTGATTGCGAGTCACATCTCGATAGACATCAGAATACAGAGTTGCTTAAAACTACTTATCGATATTTTAGTTAAACTTAACATAAAACATTAAAATAAATACTTTACAACTTGGTTTTCTTGCGATTATTTTGGCAAGTCAAGTTTTTGTTTGTTAAGTATTTTAAGTTCTGTTGATTTTATATTTTGGAACACCCTAGTTAGGTAAAAAATATTTAACAAATACATATGGAGTAATACTTTTCTGAACTGTTAAAGTTAGCTGATTAGGTAGAACATGAAGAAGAACACTGAAATTGGCGGGAAAAATTTGCCAGCTTTAATTATTCGTTCTGGTTTTCACCAAAAACTGACACAATTCTATGAAAAAGGACTGTCCCGGTATGTAAAACTATATTTTATCCCTCTTTGTGTCATTGTTCTGTGTTCCTGTCTAATTGTACCGTGTTTTATATATGTGTATTTTTATTTTTAAATTGAACTTAACAAGTGTATTTGTGTTTCGTGGTAAAGCGTCGCAAAAAGTTAAATGTGAGAAGGTATTCACAAAGGTAACAGATTAATGAGAAACTAACCATTTTTGTCCGAATCCACACGATTTTTATACCCTGAACCCATTGAAAATGGGAAAATGGGAATTCCTGTATATCACGAAAAGATCGAGTTTGTTAAAAAATCGATAACTGTCTTAATTTTAATGTTATCGATTAAAAACGAAATCGATGCTCAGATATATAATTCTATATAATTAATCTTTATAGCTAGAGTCTCCAAATTTTGCATTTAGTGTTATGTGAGCCTTATACAATTTCGGTTTTAGTTAAATTTTGGGTGCCACGCCCCCTTCGCCTCCCGTATATCAAACACTATGTGCTTTGGCACATACATACATATGGATGACATGATCACGCCCAACAAGTTAGATCAAAATCGTTCGTCTATATACCATATATAAAATAAAAGCAACTTGTGGTCTTCAACAAGCAGCTTGCCGACAACGAAGTCTTTTGAGTACTGATTTAATGCAACTTCAAACTTAAGCTAGTGGGCAGAGAGCTAGCACAGAGACCCGAACATCTACCGAGAGCACTCCATCCCGCTCTCGTCGCTCTCGTGCTGCTCTTTACAGTGCCCTAATTAATTTGATGCACCTTACAGCCTAAAACCTGACATTATGCCCAGTCAAATGACTGAACATCGGCCGCGTTGAAAGGCCGCAGGGCTTCAACTTCACTTAATACTTAAACTAAACTATGTAATAGGCAAGGGTGCAATGCGATGAATTGGGCGTTTGTATGTTCCCGATTTGGTCTTTATGACCACCACTCGCACCCTACCATCTCCGCCGGGTATCGCTTCGGTCACCACGCCGAGCATCCACTGCTGAGGCGGAGCGTTGTCCTCTCCCACGAGGACGACTGTGCCTACTTCCACGTTCCTCGACTCTCGCGTCCACTTGCTCCTTTGCTGCAGACTGAGCAGGTAGTCCCTGGACCAGTCTGTCCAGAATCGCTGCTTGATTCTTGATGTCAGCTGCCATCTTTTAAGTAGGGCAGCCTGACATCGTCGATTGGCTGCGTTGATGCGAGTGGCAGCGGCACGAGCGTTGCGCCGACCAGCAGATGAGCTGGGGTGAGCACCTCGCCGTCGTTTGGGTTGCTGCTGGGAGCGATGATCGGCCGCGAATTGAGAATGGCCTCCACCTCGACGAGCACCGTTGCCAACTCGTCCTGGCGCAGCACTGCGCTGCCAATTGCCTTGAGCAACAGGCCTTTCGCCGACTTCACCGCTGCTTCCCACAGGCCGCCGAAATGCGGCGCTCGTGGGGGAATGAAAACAAACTCCATTCCCCGTTCCGCAGCATATGTTTGAATCGCAGCTGAATTGGCGCTGAAATTGGCCGCAAAGTCTGCCAGCGTGCGAGCCGCACCCACGAAATTGGTGGCATTGTCGCAGTACAGCTTCCTGACAAGGCCACGTCGACCAATGAACCTAGATAAACACATCAGAAAGGTGGTAGAGGTTAGATCGGTTACAAGCTCTATATGTACAGCCTTAGAAGTGAAGCAGACGAATATGGCAATATACATCTTAACGGGCGCTTTGCCCCGAATCCTCAACGAAACTAAAATTGGACCACAAAAGTCCACTCCGCTGATCTCAAAGGGTCTGTTCGCGTGTAAACGATCAGCGGGAAGGTTGCCCATTATTTGCGACAAAAGCTTCGGCTTATATCGAAAGCAATGCACGCATTTTCTCACCACTGCACTGCACACCTCTCGAGCATTGATCACCCAGATCTGTTGCCGAAGTAATCCCATCAGGACCATTGGATTGGCATGACAGTGCGTGTGATGCAAATGCTCTAAATAGAGTGTGACAAATCGACACTTTTTAGGCAGCAGCAAGGGGAACTTGGCATTATGCGCTAATGGCGCTTTCATCAAACGACCTCCTACCCGCACCAACCACAAGACACGCTTGCCATGTTGGTGAGAGTGCAGGAATGGAGCCAGTTTTTGAAGAGCCGGTTGCAAAACTGTGGACTTTTTTAATTTTTCAATTTCTTGAGCGAATTCTGTATGCTGAATCACAGATACTGCTGCAAGAAAGGCGAAACTTAATTCAGAAGCTGAAGGAATCAAAGATACATGTTTCTGGCTCCTTCCATTGATGAAGCGGAACATGTAAGCGATTATGCGGATCAGCCTTGGAAATGAAGATATAGCTTCTATTAATGGCGTGATGGAATTCACGATCTCCTCAACTGCAACCGTAGTAAAGGCAGCTCTACGCCTCTCTAACGACTCCAATTCCTTCGACAGCTTAATATGTGGGTTTGCTGGCCACAATTCTTCTGAATGTTGTAAAAATGACGGTCCGCCAAACCAGATTGAAGATCGAAGTTCTTCAACTGAACATCCCCGAGACACTATGTCCGCCGGGTTGTCTTTTGTAGGGACATGACGCCAGGAGACATTGGCTGTCAACTCCTGAATGGTTGCTACCCGATTGGCAACAAATGTGTTCAAGTTTGATGAGTGCATTTGCAGCCAATGAAGAACAACTTCGGAGTCTGACCAAAAAACAACTTTGTCTAATGGACAGTCGAATAATGTCTTTACCGCGTCCCACACGGTAGCTAATAACTCCGCAGCACACAGTTCAAGCCGCGGCACTGATTTCGTTTTCAGTGGGGCTACTTTGGACTTGGCGGTTAGCAACCTGATAGTGATACCCTCAACTGTTTGCACTCGTACGTATAGACAACAGCCGTAGGCTCTTGTTGACGCATCAGCGAAGCCATGGACTTGACAGCCTCTTGCTTTAAGCGTGCCTACGTAACGAGGTATGCACAAAGCATTTAATTCTGAAAAACAGTTGGTCACTGCTTCCAACTCTTGTATCATTTTGGCAGGTAGTTGGTCATCCCATCCAAGCTTATTCAACCACATTTCCTGTATCAGAACCTTTGCACGAGTTACAATCGGACTTAGCAAACCTAAGGGATCGTATAATCGTGCCACAAACGATAGAACGGACCGCTTGGTAGGATTCGAATCTCTTGTAGATTCCATTGTATATTTGAACACGTCAGCCTTCGGATTCCAAATTAATCCCAAGGTTTTTGTGTCTTCGTGATGACCAATGACAATGTTGTCCTCTGCTGATTGAGCTGCAAGTTTCTCACAGTTGGACGACCATTTTGTAAGATGGAAGCCAAACCCTTGAAGAATTGCGTTTAAATCGCGATGCAACAAGCATAACTCCTCAGCGCTGTCTGATCCTGTCAGCAAATCATCGACATAAAAGTCGTGAGTTAAGGACCGAGCTGCAGCTGGGTGAGTGGAAGCATGTAATTCGCTCAGATACTTTAGGCATCGAACTGCCAAAAATGGCGCAGCAGCTGTCCCATACGTTACTGTATTTAAGCGAAAAATTTGTAACGGGTCAGTGAGCTTTTCTCTCCACACAACAAGTTGAAAGTTGCGCTGGGACTCGTCTAATTCTATTTGACGGTACATTTTTGCTATGTCTGCGGTTGCAGCCCAAGGGCGAAGTCGAAAACGTAGCAACGTTTCCCATAACTGAGGCTGAATGGTCGGACCCACCATGAGTAGATCATTCAGCGACAACTGAGAAGACGATTTGCTAGAGGCATCGAACACTACCCGGAGCTTCGTTGACGAGCTGTGCGGTCTTAGCACGCATTGGTACGGAATGAAGTAATGCGGCTCTCTCGGAATCTGATTATCTGTCGGACTCATATGACCCAAGGCCAAGTACTCCTTCATGAAGTCAATGTACATGGGCCGAATGTCATCTTCTTTGCACATTCTTCTCTCCAGAGCCATGAACCGTCGTTTGGCTATGTCATATGACATACCTAGACTGTGCGGACTAGATTTAAATGGCAACGACACTCTGAGTCGACCCGAGGTGGTTTGGCGAATAGTCTCTATAAAGGACTTCTCGCACAGCTGTTGTTCTGGGGTATACAAATTTGAATCAATTGTATTAGGTTTGTCTTCTAACTCCCAGAACTTTCGAACGATCGAGTCTACATAGATCTCGTCCTTCACAACGCTCATTAAAGTTGAAGAACGGGCGGCTATTTCCTTCGTTCGACAACGACCAGACACTATCCAACCAAAGGCTGTGAGTTGGAGTGTTGGACTGTTGCTAGTTCCCTTTATTCGGCCTTCTCTTAATACATCAAAAAAAATATCGGCACCGAGAAGCATATCAATGCGTTGTGGCTTGTGGAACTGAGGATCAGCTAACTGCACGCTATCAGGCACAGTGATCTTCTCAGTAAGTTTCTCAGGTTGATACGACGATATGGACCGGAGGATACCAAAATCAGTCATGATTTGTGTGTCGTCCGTTCGTGAGGCTATCGATGTCTGAACACTGTGACTAACGATTGACTGACAGTTAGCAATACCCAATAACTGAATAACCCTTTTTTGTTTCTTCAATTTTAATTGCTTAGCTAACTCCTCAGTGATGAAGTTTACCTGAGAGCCGGAGTCTAAGAGGGCTCTAGCTAACTGATATGATCCTGATTGATCTTTTACTCTGACGACAGCAGTTGCCAGGAGAACTTGGTCAGAGGCGCTACTTGCGTGGTTTACAGCTGAAAACTGTGTCGCAATGGGCCTCGGAGCTACTGGGATAGCCGTTGAGGCAGTCTGAGGAGTCTCCGAAGTGTATCTGTGTAGCATTGAATGATGGGGCTTAGAGCAAACACGACAGTGAGCTGATTTACAAGCGGCTACCGAATGTCCTATTCGCAAGCAGTTTATACAAAGAGGAAAACTCTTTGCGAATTTAAATCGATTCTGGCAGGGTATGGCTGCGAATGATGAACAAGACTGGACATAGTGATCATCAGATTTGCAAAAAACACACTTATTGACTTGGAGCTGACTTGGAAGAGCAACGGCTAATGACGTTTTTCCACCTCTTTTTCCACTGTCATGAGGTGTCTTACGACCTACGCCGCATGCAGAAGAGACTTCTTCAGCAGTCAAATGCTGATAGCGTCTATTTAATGCAACTTCACAATCATTCCACAATGGAAGTTTGTTGTAGTCCCAGTTCTCTTCCCATCTTGAGCGCGTGCCAGTGTCTACTTTGCTCATTACTAAATGTATTAACATGGCATTGGAAATCTGTTTATCAGAGCCTAGCGATAACAGCGATTCATAAATGGCACGCACCGAATCAATCATCTTGCGCAAAGATGCTGCTGACGGTGCAGACATACTGGGTAGTTCGAACAGCTTGGAGATGCTATTAAAAAATATGAGACATTGGTTGTCATACACTGTTTTTAAAGCCTTTAAAGCTTTCGGGTAATTATCATCTGTTACCTGATAAGCCTTAACAGTACCCAGTGCTTCTCGATCTAGGCACGACAACAAATGATTAAACTTCTCTATGTTCGACAGAGTTGGGTCATTGTCAACTAAGTTCTCGAACAGACCTATAAAGTTTTTGTATTCGGAATACTCTCCACTAAATTTTGGTAATTTAATGTGAGGTAGATTTCTAGTATGTGACACGGAGCTAATCATGGTCGAATTGGCATGACTTTCCGGTTTTGGTTGACTGACACTGCCTCGCTTCATTAGTAGGGCCTTGGTTGTGACACACAACTCCTCTAATGATGATCGAGGCACTAAATCTGAATTAATGTCGTCCAGTTCTTGCTGTATTTTAAACGCGTTTTCTATATATCGGTTTAATATTTCTAATCGACATTCGATTTCAAAGGGCTCTACCGATATTGTGAAGTCTTTTAACGATTTGTTGATACGCGTTATATCGTTTGTAACGTTTTTATAAGCATTCAGCAGGCTTTCAATCCGCGCTGATGATGACTCGTCCATAGACCGATTCTTTCCTCGCTTGCCAGTCATGATTCTCAAAATGTTATTCAATTGAAACCAATTTCAATTAAACCCGAATTATAATGCAAGCGAAGGGATTGCAGAATAATATCCACTGCGTTCGGTCGATGCTCTATGTGTTATACGTTAGCTAGTTGTATATGGGCTGCTACTAACGATTGTAACATATACCTGTAAGTTATTCAGCTAATACAACCACCCACTGTTTGATCGTGAGTGTCGAACCTTCACTCATACACGTTCGATGCGCACAATGAATCACGCAAGTTGGGGCACAGATGCAAGGCCGAACTTCACAACAGAGGACAACAAGAGCTGGTGAGTGCCGAGCATGCACTCATACACGTTTGATGCGCACAACGATCAGCGCAACGGGGAGCGCAAATGCACAACCGAACTTCACAACAGCGGACAACAAAAGCTGGTGAGCGCCGAGCATGCACTCATACAAGTTTGATGCGCACAACGAGAGCGCAACGGGGAGCGCAAATGCACAGCCGAACTTCACAACAGCGGACAACAAAAGCTGGTGAGTGCTGAGCATGCACTCATACAAGTTTGATGCGCACAACGAGAGCGCAACGGGGAGCGCAAATGCACAGCCGAACTTCACAACAGCGGACAACAAAAGCTGGTGAGTGCCGAGCATGCACTCATACAAGTTTGATGCGCACAACGAGAGCGCAACGGGGAGCGCAAATGCACAGCCGAACTTCACAACAGCGGACAACAAAAGCTGGTGAGTGCTGAGCATGCACTCATACAAGTTTGATGCGCACAACGAGAGCGCAACGGGGAGCGCAAATGCACAGCCGAACTTCACAACAGCGGACAACAAAAGCTGGTGAGTGCCGAGCATGCACTCATACAAGTTTGATGCGCACAACGAGAGCGCAACGACGACGAAGAGCGGATAGCAACAACAATGTATCAGCGCTCTATCTTCGCAAGCGAGAGCGCACACAACAACGATTGTGCGACCAATAATAGGCAACTAGCGAAGAGTTTAAGAGATCGATTTGAGCACAAAAGGCGGCAAAGCTGTGTGAAACGGTTTCTTATTTTCTTTTCTTTCTTTACACAGAGGCTGAACTCTCTGGCTCCGTTTTGACTCTATGTTCGTCAAATTCGAGAGCAGACAGAGGTCAATGTCTAATTATTTTGACAATATATATGTATGTACAAATAACCAAGTTAAGCATTTATTGATAGGCATATACACATGTACATAGGTTTACCTGCAGTTAAAATCTGCATGTCTCGAGTGCACTTTATTGAATTTAGAACACTCGGTATATGTACGTATAACACTATGTACTTCCCTGATTATTAGTGCAATCCATGTAATCCTCCTGTATGTAATCCACCGATGTCACCTGCTGTTGAAGAGTCCACCCGGGGGCGCCAAAAATGTCCTGTCAAAAGGGCTTGGTAATATATACCATAAAAAAAAGCAACTTGTGGTCTTCAACAAGCAGCTTGCCGACAACGAAGTCTTTTGAGTACTGATTTAATGCAACTTCAAACTTAAGCTAGTGGGCAGAGAGCTAGCACAGAGACCCGAACATCTAGCGAGAGCACTCCATCCCGCTCTCGTCGCTCTCGTGCTGCTCTTTACAGTGCCCTAATTAATTTCATGCACCTCACAGCCTAAAACCTGACATTATGCCTAGTCAAATGACTGAACATGCAATAAGGGGGACATAAGTCAAAAACCAAGAGTCAAATGTCGAAATTTTAATATTTGTGTCCACTGTGCGTTATTAAAATACCCGCAGATCGGTTCTGCACATGCAAGCCCTCGTCGACCATTGTCCCTCAGCGACAGAACTGAGGACGGCCTGAACTGTGTAGTTGTTTTGCCACTCTTGTTGTGTTATGGAATCCGGATCAGACTCGATCTCTTGCCAAAGGGAAACGACCTGCAGCGTTGACATAGCCCATATTCGCCAGCCGCTGCAGTTCTACTTAACAAGCGTTCAGGGTTTCACTTGACATAGCGTATATTCGTCAGCTGCCGTGGAATCATCAACTACTTCTGGATCGTAAACAACGTCAGAACTGCCACGCTAATGTAGTCGATATTCGTCGATCGCGGCAGATCCGAACATCGTGAGTTCGAAGTTCCATGTAAGTTGGTGTAGAATGACCAATTGCCATGGAATCTCGAACGAGTCCGCGAATTGTTAACAAGCCCCTGCGATAGTTTCGCAGTATCTGCTCGCGAGTGAAATTTATTTATTTTATTGCTCGCGAGCTGAGCATTTAAATGTGGGAGTTTAAGTTTGATATCATTAAAACACTAAAATATTTCTCAAATGCAAAATACACACATAGAGGCACATGCGACGCAAGAATATTTTGAGTGAAACGATATGTTTGCTTCGTAAATGAATATGCATCAGTCGTCCAAAGACCTTTTGGCTCATTTTATTTGCTCGCGGTCGAAACGAATGGGAAATGAAAAAAAAAACGGATGTTGTTCGAGCGCGAGCGAGCTGGATGAATAACCGATGATTCCTTCGCTCGCGAGCATTTTCGTCAAATACTCAATAGCTGCGTATTATTTGCTCTGCATAAAACCAAGAAACAAAATTTAGGGACTCTAGCTCCAAAGACGTGGGAAATTTAATTTAATAACAAAAATTTGATTTCACTTTTTAATCGATAACATTAAAGCGGGAATAGTTATTGATTTTTTAAACAATCTCGATCTTTTCGTGCTATATAGAGACCTATATAACAAATTTCAAGTCTCTAGCTCTTATAGGTTCTGAGCTCGACGCAGAGACGCGTTCATACATACGAAGAGATAGACGAACATGGGTAATATCAACTCAGCTCGTAGAGCATCGAGTATAAGTACTCCTCAAGAGTTGCACGAACGAAACAGTTGACTTGATTGGTAAATGTAAAAAAGCTCTTAAATTTATTGGAAAAACTCCACATTTAGGCACGAAACAATAGAAATGCTGTACTGTAACAATTGTAACAAAATTATATATACGTGTTACCGTAAAAAAAATTGTTCTCTTACCTTACACATTGCTTCCAAAGATTTTTTGATTTCCTCTATTACAGTAGTTAAAATCAATAAAGTAGATTCAATCTAATAAAGGTAAAGATGTAAGAACTACAGAAGTTGATTAATAGCAAAAATTCTTACCTCTGGTACAAGATAATTCACCAACTCTTCCTTCTCATCAATATTTAGTCCTATAAATATTTCCAGAGTATTCCGTAGTATTTGCAGTACTTGCGACATAAATATTGGTATGCGAGTTCTCACGAATTTTATGATTTCATTTTTCTGATAACGAGACAGGTGAGTAGCCTCTTTTATAAAGATTTTACAAAATTGCAACACTTTAGCGCAGCCTTTAGAAGAAAAATAGTTGGAAAGCATGGCATTAGACAATTTAATATTACTTTAAGGCAACTTTTGAAACTATTTCACTAACCATATGGCTAGAGATTAATTATAGACAAAAACAAGTAAGAAAACTCTAGTCGAGGCCGCTTGACTAGGGTATACCCTGAACCCTGCGAAAACCGTTATTCCGTGCATTATCCGTTTCTTTTATTTACATATATATATGTATTTTATTTACAAGCAACACATACACGCACAGGCGCACGCTCACATAAGCGCAAGTCGCTACGTCAGCTGTTGTTTGTCTGCTACTTGCATGTCAATGTTATGGGAAATTAAATGTTTAATAACTTTTTTCTAGAACAACGATTTTGATCAAACTTGTTGAGCGTGATCATGTCATCCATATGTATGTATGTGCCAAAGCACAAGTCTCTAGCATTTAATATGCGGGACTTACAAATTTGAGGCAAAGGGGGCGTGGCACCCAAAATTTAATAAAAACCGAAATTGCGTAAGGTCCAAGTAACACCAAATGCAAAATTTGAAGACTCTAGCAAGAAAGATGAATTAGATAGAGTTTTATAACTAAATTTAGGTCTTCGTTTTTAATGGATAACATTAATTCGATAACATAGTTATCGAATTTCTGAAACTCGATTTGCCCTATACAGGGACTTACAAAAAAAATTTGAAGTCTCTAGCTATTGTAGGTTATGAGAACGAAGCTTTCATACATACGGACAGACAGACGGATGTATGTACAGACAGACAGCTGTACGGCTGACGGACATGACTATATCGACTCAGGTCGCCTCCCTGATCAAGAATATATTTATTTTATATGGTCTGCCACGCTTCCTCTCTGTTACATACATTTTAACGAATTCATTATACCACTTTTCCACTGTAATATATAAGTCAACACATAAGGATTGGCCATAAACAATTACAATAGAATCCGGGTATAGCGACTCCGCTTATAACGTTTGTCCGGTCATTTCGACGAGAATTTAATGACTTGGTTGGTCCCCATACAAACTTATATGAAAGAGCCTCCGCTTAGTACGTTTCCGCTTTTAGCGGCAAACCGCTTATACAGACGATATTTTCCGTAATTTAACCGGATATTGCGACGTTTTGAAAGAAAAATTCAGCGAAAGAGAGCCAAAAAAGTTAAGATTCAATCGATGCTGATAAAAAAAAAATTTCTTGCTTTCGGTTAGAGCGTCTTCCGGGTATACCGACGTAAAATCTTCGGTCCCTTGAGTATCGTTATATCCGGATTCTACTGTATATAAGAATCCTACATAAAGCATCCCATCACCAGAGCGAATAATTCGCAGCGACAGCGGCGCGAATAAAAAGCGTTAAAATTTCCGCGTCCAAATCGCTAGATTGATCACACTGTGACGATTTTTTTTCGCGGCTTTAGTTTGATATTCGCTAGCATTAGTGAACATATGACGCCAAATATTGCGCGAAGGCATGAATAAAGACATCGCGCATAACAAACTGCTGTTCGAAACGTCACAAATATTGAATTTTTAGACTTTTTCACGAAGTGTAAAAAGTATATTGGCTTTGTGCAATGTCCGTCATGCTGTCCGTCCGTCTGTCAGTCTGTCCGTATGAACGCAAACCATTTCCACGTTATTGAAGCTAGAGACTTGAAATTTGAAATATATACTCGTGTATGCCCTCGTCAGATAAAGTGTAAAGATTTTCCCGATACGCCCACTATGGGCGTGGCAAATCGGAAAATGCATTTTCCTGTATCTCAGAAACACTACTTCTAGAAGGGCTAGAGAGTTGAGATTTTAAGTTACTGGGGACCTCCTCTACCGATTCCCCAAAAATTTTTGTTACGTCTCAAAAGGGGCGTGACTTACAGAAAAATACCCTGTAATTTTCGCATTTTTCGAATGTAAGCATCCAAACTTTACAGTTATATTCCTGAACACACACTCTATGCACATGCAAAAATTATGTCTGAAATATTTGCAGTTTCTGAGCCAATAACGCGCCACATAATGACTTTGTGACCTTTGACCTTGTCTTTTGATTTGCCAAATTATATATATATGTTTGAAAAGAATATTTTATTAATACAAAATAACTAAATTAAGAAAATAAAACAAAAATATCAACAAGACCGCACCAGGGTTCGAGCCCACACCTCTACGCTCGCCAACAAACTTCTATCACATTTTCAGAGTTGCCACCTCTCTCATTTTGAGAGATGCCATCTCTCTCGATTTAGGTGCGTGTTTTTACTAAGGTAAGGGTTCTAAGCTACTAACCAAATTGAAACTGTCTGGCCACCTCCTATGAGAATTTTTAATCTGCAGCTAATTTGAGCGGCGACAGTTTTAAGATTAATTAAAAAATATAATGTGATGTGTGCCGCTGTGGACGTGAAAAAGTATTTCGCTGTCGGTTGCGTCCGACTGCAACGTTCTTACTTGTTTATAAATTATTTTTTAAGAAAAGTGAATGATTATGAGTTAAAAGCTGCTTCTCTTATTATATTATTATTAATATATTGTATTTAATGCCAAAATAAAGTAATTTAACAAGTAACATTTAAAATTCAACACACGCATCACGTGTGACGTCATCAGCGCAGAACACAAACAAAATTTTGTGCCATCATAATTTTATCGTTCTTGGCGGCAAACGAAAAAAACGCTGCATGCTAGTTAAGATTAGCTCTTAACCAATTTATATCATAATTACGTTTTGTTGAAGACGTAAAGAAATAAAGTCACGCTACTCCGGTGATAAGCCATTAAATCAATTCTTATTAATCATATAGATTGCTGAGCCACAAGGCCAGCAATCTGAGAGTAAAGTTAACTCTCCAACCCAATCTTCGTAACTCTATCGAGCGACACAGCTGAACCAGAAATCTACGCCGCTACGCATCGGAGCAGCATCACCTAAATCGAGAATCGCCACGACTGCATAATTGCCGCCCAACTCTTTATGATTCACAATTATAATCGGTCCATAGGACAGTATATAGTCACATATATCACGTAAGTTCATTTTAAAAAGTTTTTAAACCATTCATAACCAGTAAGAAAACTCTAGTCGAGACCTGCGAAAAACCGTTATTTCTATAAACTATTTCTAACATTATCCGTTTCTTTTATATGTGCATATGTATTTACGTACATTACAATCAACATATACACACACACAGACGTACGCGCAAGCACACGCTCTGTTTAAAGAAATTATTCATTATACCCATTGAAAATGGGAAATCAGGGTATAATGGTTTTGTGAATATGTATGTAACAGGCAGAAGGAGGCGTGGCAGACCCCATAAAGTATATATATTCTTGATCAGGGAGAGAAGCCGAGTCGATTTAGCCCTGTCCGTCTGTCTGTCTGTCCGTCCGTCCGTCTGCCCGTCTGTCCGTATGTTTGAACGCGTCGATCTCAGAAGATATAAGAGCTAGAGACTTCAAATTTTTTTTGGAAGTTCGTGTATATCACGATTCGATCGAGTTTGTCAAATATTCGATAACTATCATCGTTTTTATGTTATCGATTAAAAACCGATATCTTCATTTAGTTATAAAACTCTATTAAATTCATCTTTATAGTTAGAGTCTTCAAATTTTGCATTCAGTGTTATTTGAGCCTTCTGCAATTTCGGTTTTTGTTAAATTTTGGATGCCACGCCCTCAAATTGCCCCTTCGCCTCAAATTGCTAAACCACGTATTTCAAGTACTAGAGACTTGCGCTTTGGCACATACACACATATGAATGTCATGATCACGCCCAACAAATTTGATCAAAATCGTTCGTCTAGAAAAAATGTTATTAAACATTTAATATCTCATATTTTCGGCCTCTTGCAGCAGCAGCAGCGAAGCTGATGAGTCATAATGCACAGTTAGCAGATTGTGTGCTTGTGCGTGCGTCTGTGTGTGTTCTTGTGCGTGCGTCTGTATGTGTGTATGTATTGCTTGCTACATATGTATGTACATATAAAAGTAACGGAGAATGTTAGCGGCTCTTAGCAATCGCAGTTCTTCGCAGGGTTCAGGGGATCTCTTAGTCGAGTAGTCTCGACTAGAGCACTCTTACTTGTTTTAAACTTTTGTTTTGTAGATGGACTTTCTTAATCAAACTTTTAAAGCACGATTGTCATTCATATGCGTGTATTTGACAAAGCAAAAGTCTTTATTATTTGAAATATGTGGTTTGCAAATTTAGGGCGAAGGGGCGTGGAATTTGAATTATAATTTCGCTTTTTAATCGATAATATTTAAACGGATCTGCGCGAGTTACCAACCCAACACCGCACACCCTTTTCTTCCTCTACACCAACGCAGACTCAAGCGACGAGACTGCGTTCTTAGAATAATTTATATACATAGATCTAAGAAAAGACATAAGAAATAAATCAGTAGAGAACAAACATACAAACTGATCAGACGTTCTTCATTTCAAGACGGTTCTGCATATATGTATAACATACATAAGTGAAATTATAGTTCAACAAGAAACACAAAACGTAACGGAAGTACGTAAAATCTTGAAAAGGCAAACAATCAATACAAACCAAGAAGACAACACACTCGTAGAAACTACATTTGCAACACACAAACTGCCCGAAACAATCAAAATTGGCTTCGAATCAGTCCGTGTAAAACCTTATAACCCTCTTCCATTGCGCTGCAAAAACTGTCTACGTTTTGGAAACCGAACTACCATCTGCAAAAGTCTTGAAACTTGCAAAAACTGCTCCGATAGCAAACACACCAGCGAAGGGTAGCAATGCAAAAACACTAAATCTGCATTTATTGTAAACATAACCCAGAAATTAATCACCAACTTAACCCACTTGATCGCAAATGCCTTACATTCCTCAAACGACAAGAACTGACAGCAATAAAAATAACCGAAAAAGTAGATTACAAAACTGCAACTGACATATACTACAAAAGACATAACCAACAACTGAGTAACACCTGTGCTAAAATTCTTGCTCAGCCAATAACACAAACATCACACCACCCAACGTCCAATACACGCACACACAAATCAACACGATAGAACAACCTACGGTCAAACCCCTGAGTCAGAACTCAACTGAAGTACAACCAGCCACAACCCGATTAACCGGTGCAATATCCAAGACGCACCAAAAAACACATCAACAACATCAAACCACAACAGGAAACACGAAAACTGATGGTGACATGTTCAATATGCGATTTTGATCAAACTTGTTGGGCGTGATCATATCTCTCGTATGTGTGTATGTGCCAAAGCACAAGTCTCTAATACTTGAAATACGTGTTTCACAATTTTGAGTCGATAGGGGCCTGGCATCCATATTTAACAAAAATCCAAATTGTAACGAACCTTCGGTTATACCCGAGTTTAAGCCGGGCCATACTCAGCCGTCTGTGGGTTCGTGTCAACAAATTTATTTGGTGAGCACCTGGCTATAAATAATAAGTCTGGATTTGTAAATTTAAATATATACAATGGTTTATTATAGAGTATAAATACAGCATAGTTCTGGTAGCAGAGCAAGGTATTGGCTTAGGCTATGGCTGAGCACATTTACACACACAAGATCCGCACTGTAATCTAACCTTGCGGCCACGAACGGCATTTCGGCAAGGGGTGCGTGATCATCGAAGTGAGTGCGACGCGAGTAAATCACTGAATCGGCAAAAGCGAGCGAGACGTCCCATCGCTCGCCTTCGACCCTTGCCAGTCGCGAGGGTTGCTCTTACCGTACTCGCGTCGATGAGTGGAACACTATATGCCTGCACGCGAACCCATTTAAATATACAGCAAATACATGCAATTACATAGGGTGAGGCGTGCCTTCATATAATGCTCCTCACAAGATGAATTAGATAGAATTTTATAACTAAATAACGATATCGGGCTTTAATCGATAACATTAAAACTATGACAGTTATCGATTACTTGAAGCAAACTCGATCTTTTCTGCTACACACGAATCTCCAAAGAAGTCTCTAGCTCTTATGCGTTCTGAGATCGACGCGTTCAAACATACGAACGACGGACGGACAGATGGAAAGGGCTAAATCGTACCTGACCTCGCATCCTTGGTACAGCCGATGACCTCGTTCCTTAAGAAAGTTGTCAAGTGGAAGTGGGACAGGGAACAATATGAGGCGCTGTACAGGGTCAAGGACAATTCGACGATCAAGCTCGCCCGTATTTCTAAGTTTGTGTTACAGAGCGACGCCAGCGATTATGGGATGGGAGCCGTGCTAACACAAATAGTGGAGGGAAAGGACCGGGTGATAGCGTACGATAGCCAAAGGTTGTTACGGACCGAGATAATCTATTCGGCAACCGAGAAGGAGTGCCTGGCCACCGTGTGGGTGATTAGGATGATGCGTTGCTACGTGGAAGCCCCACGGGAAGGATTGCTCGGTGGGCATTGGAATTGCAGCAATTCCAGTTCGATGTCCAGTATCGACGCGGTAAGTTGAATGTGGGGGCCGATGCCCTTTCGAAGCAACCTGTAGAGGTCTGCGGATTGAGGATCGCACGAGAGCCACAAAAGTTTTCCGACTATGTCGAGGAAAAAGGACAGCTATATATAGGAACCTGAGGCATCAGACTGAGAAAGAGGACTACATCCAGTGGAAGAATAAGAAAAAAGAGAGAGGAAAAATCGTAAGTCAAAATAAGAACAAGATGGAATAAATAAAGTGTGTATTTTATTTCACAATTAAAGTGCTAATAAAACTAACCTGACGCCCCTCCCCCGAGGGAGGGTAGTGTCTACACTAAACTGTCGGTGGAAGCCCCAACGCCAGGAGCCGACGACACGTGTGTGTTCCCCACGTCCGCCTGTCGCCCCCGGTATTCCCGTGCGAACCACGCAAACGACCGGCTGTATTTTCCTCTCGCTGCCCCGTGGGTTCCGGCACTTTACAAATTTCCTTGCAAGTTACCCTGGGCCAGACTGAGTCTGCCCTAGCTGCAAAATCACACCATTACAATGTATACCAATTTTATGGGAAACAAGTAAGAACGTTGCAGTTGCAACACCCCGCAGGCTCATCATATTATATTTTAAAATTAGTAACAATATAAAACTTTGAGAGATATAAGCTGATATTAGTTGCCACGCCCTAATGGGCGTAGATATATCCGCCATTACTTTTCGATTTTGGGATGTTAACTCGAGAATATATACCAAGTTTCAAATCTCCAGCATCAGTAGTGCTCAAAATATAACAGAATTAGTAAAATCACTATATATTCAGATCCCATTTGGCACGTGCCAAATTTGGGCATTCTAGCTTTAAAACAGTAGAAGACACAGTTTGACCCGATTTGCCACGCCCCCAATGGGCGATATGGCGATATGGATATATCCGCCATAGCTTTTTGATCTTGGGATGTCGACGTGAGTGTTCATTCCAAAACTTTCTAGCCATTCTTGAAGTAGTGTTTCTGAGATACAGGAAAATGCATTTTCCGTTTTTCCACGCTTCTAGTGGAGGTATCGGGAAAATATTGACACTTTATCAGACGAGAGTATACGTATATTCCAAATTTTACGTCTCTGGCTTCAATAGCGTGAAAATGGTTTGCGTTCATGCGGACAGACTGACAGACGGACGAATAGCATGACGGACATTGCACAAAACCAATATACTTATTTCACAAGTCTCTACTATATGAAATATGGGTTTTACAAATTTTAGGCGAAAAGGGAGTGGCATCCAAAATTTTATACAAAACGAAATTGTGCAAGGCTCAAATAACACTAAGTGCAAAATTTAGATAGACAAATTAGTTAGTATATTATAACTCAATTTTGGGTTTCGCTCCTAATCGATATCATTAAAATGAAAATAGTAATCGATTTTTTGATATAAAGTCGATATGCGCGGACCATACCTACAAAACTTAAAAAAAAGTTAAGTCTCTTGAAGGTTCTGAGATTGGCGCGTTCATACAGACGGACAAACGGACAGACAGACAGATTATTGTTTTTATCAATTCAAGCATTGTTTTTAGCTATTTCTTTCCAATTTTTGCTCTTATAAGGGACCACACATTTTCAATAGGATTAAGGTCAGGACTGTTTCCTAGCCAATCCATGGACTTTTTACCTAATTCTTCCTTTAAAATTGATACCTATGGTTTGTGAAAAGTTAAAATTTATGAATAAAATGATCAGAAATTAATTAAAATTAAATCGTTAAAAACCATTAACGGAACGCGGCAGCCAGCGGGTCCATTTTATTTAATTTAGACTCATCCGAAAATATTATTCTTGACCAATCGGTTTGACCCCAATTTTGCTTAGTTTTAGCCCAATTTCATCGAGTTGCCCTCATTAGCTGGGTGAGAAGAGATTTTTAGCTGGTGTCCTCGCCATTAAAACCATCTCCTTGAGCCGACGTTGAATAGTTCGAGCTGAAATATCTTCAGCAAATTTTTTCTGCACTTCAAAAGCAATTTGTACAGCCCATGCGTTTTAAGCGCTATTTCATGATTGGTCCCATTTTGTCCAGGATATACGATAATTTTTGCTTTTTCAACAAGGGTCATCTGTTTTCCGTTAACCATGATTTCTAACGTTCGCCTAGATTAACCTCTGCAAAATAAAATTTTAGCAACTGACACTCCAAAAAGGTACATGAAGCGAAGAAAACAATCGCGGGGACTCCCAAAAATTAAGATTAGGACACACAAGACTTACACAACAACACCACATTAACCCTCACCTCACACAACCATGCCCCAACTGCCATACAACAGATCTAAATATTAAACATATCCTCAAAAACTGTCCCTCAACCTCTCTCCTTAAAACCCAAATCTTCAAAAACTTATGCCCTATAACGATCCTCGCAAACCCAACCCCAAAAGACATTCCGAAAACAAGTAAGAGTGCTCTAGTCGAGACTACTCGACTAGAAGATCCCCTGAACACTGCGAAGAATCACTATCCCCTAGTCGAGACTGCTCAACTAGAAGAACCCCTGAATTTTGATTTTGATCAAACTTGTTGGGCGTGATCATGTCATTCATATGTGTATATATGCCACAGCACAGGTCTCTAGTATTTGAAATACGTGTTTTACAAATGTATGGCGAAGGAGCGCGGCATCCACAATTGAACAAACCCATAAATTTGATAAGGCTTACATAACACTAAGAGCAAAATTGGAAGTCTCTGGCTGCCTTCTTTACAGCCAGAGACTTGCAATTTTGCTCTTATATAGAATTATATAACTGAGTGTCGATTTCGATTTTAATCGATAGCATTAAAATGAAAATAGTTATCGATTTTTTTTAACAAACTCGATCTTTTCGTGCTATACAGGAACCTACTTAAATTTAATAATAATTTCAAGTCTCTATCTCTTATAGGTTCTGAGATCGACGCGTGCACACATACGGACAGACGGACATGGCTAAATCAACTCGGCTTGTCTCCCTGATCAAGAACATATATACCTTATGGGGTCTGCCATGCCTCCTTCTGCCTTTTTCAACAAAACTATTATACACTGATTTCCTATTTTCAATGGGTTCAGAGGATAAAAATGCTCGTTTCACCTAAGTACCTAAGTAAGCAGAAATACCAGTGCGAGCGCATTTAAATGTGGGAGTTTAAGTGTGATATCATTAAAACACTAAAATATTTTGTAAATGTAAGATACATATTTGCATGCGACTTACGAATATTTTGTGTACTTTAAGTAACCGAAACGAATGAGGAACGAAAAATCGGAGTTTTTTCCCGTCGCTCGCGAGCATTTTCGTCAAATACTCAGTAAAGACTCTTATTTGACGACATCGCAAAATACTCAACTGTTATTTGCGAGCTCTGTATAAAATACATAAAACTAAAAGCAAAATTTGATGACTTTAGTTAGAAAGATGAATTAGATAGAATTTCATAACAGAATTTCGAACTACTTCAATCATTGGTTTCGACAATTTCCACTTGCAGCTAAAGTTTCGTTCGCATAGAGGCACATAAATGCTTATACATGTGAGCTGTTGTAACGGTAAGTACTGAAAGTGTGTGTGCATGATTGTTGCAAACACATATTCTTCATATGTGCCTCACACTTCTATACCCTTTCCATAAATAATAACGGAAATGTTAACATTTTGCATGAGCATGGCAAATCCTTTCAGGGTTTGGTATGCTCTATTATTATTATAATTTCAATTTTTATCTGCTGATGCTGCTGAGTTCTTACTTATATTTATTTAAGAGAGAAGAGAGCAGATAATATGAATATATGAGAGAGGAGATCAGAAAATAAGCATACATGGTTGCATAGAAGGGCTTTATATACAAATGGACCATTATATTTGAGATCGCGTTCATACATACGAACAGACGGACAGGGCTTGTCTCCCTGATCAAGAATATATATACTTTATGGGGTCTGCCACGGGTCAACAAAAACATTATTCCCTGATTTCCCATACCAAAATCATATTACTAATCGCACAATAGCTTTCTTTATTTGTTCTCTACAGGATTCAATTCTATTCTGTTAATATTGGGAATAGAACAGCGTCGAATTATCGACTATTCGCATTCCAAGTACATTCCCATAATAGACGGAAACGTATTGATAATGGAGCAAAGGGGCTAATTAAAATACTCGAGCAACTTGACGAAATTCAATGCCATGCTAGATGAAACTGCAAAGTTAACAGAATTATTTCCACAGTCGCATATACGAAAATTGTTGTACACCATAGAATGGCCAGAAGCCTAGATTTCCTAGGTTCAGCATTAAAGAACATATCACGCATGCCAGATGTCTCCGACTTCGAAAAGGTTAAGTGATCCGGATTCCGGATCGATGTAAATAACAAACAATTAATTATAAACTCAGACGTAAAGGCAAATTAATGGGCTAACTGATGTAGTGAATAAAATAATAGAAGCTAAAAATAACGATTTAGTTGACACACAGAATTTGAATCCTACATAACATTAATACTTTGTCATTTGCTATAAACAGAATCTGAGAGTAAAGTTAACTCTCCAACCTAATCTTCGTAACTCTATCGAGCTACGCATCGGGGGACCATCACTTAAATTACAAAATTTATATGTAAAATAAGCATAGCATTTTTGAAATATCGACTCTTCGCAGGACTCAGAGCATATCCTACTCAAGCAGTCCCAAATAGGGCATTCTGAAAAATGAAACAAAGCGCTTCATTCCTGTATCTAATTTCTATGTCGAATTGCTGTAACTCAAGTGACCATCTGATAGAATTGAGTTACTTCAGAGTCATGTGGTCTGTTACCATCAAAACAAGGTAGTTGTACAATGCATTTGTAGCTTCCAGATGCTCAAGTGGCGACTGGAGTCCATGGATGCTTGCAGCTGTGTCCATCGTGAGGGAATGAGGAATCCTTTCCTCGCTCGCGGTGACCCGCTTGCCAAGCCTCAGCATTACATCCAAGGTGCCTGCTAAGCTTACTCTGAGCTCGACACCGTTTCACAGAAAGTCGTTTGTCTTTGGATAATGTATGTGTTTGTGCAAACAAATGTATACAAAAGCACCTACGATAAATGATTAGTCAATAATTTTATGATTTAAGCTGGTATATATTCTCCTTGTTTTCCAAATTTACAATTCAATTGTGTTACAGCGTGTTTTAATGCCCTGCATGTGCTACTCCAGTCAACTCTTAACGCTCTATTCAGCCATATTTAAGTCCTTGTTGGTGGCAGCTAATGATCCTGTTGTTATCTTTTGACATTCACACGATGCGCTTTTTCAGTTGAACTCCTTGACATCGGATCTTTTTGGCTGATCACTTTACTCGCCTTGTCTCTCGGCACATTCCCATTCAATTTCATGTTCACTTGTATAATATTCTTCAATGACCAGTGCTGAGGTCCAGGCGCATATTTATAGCGTAGGAAGCGGGGCGAGTTTGCCGCTCGTGCCCAATCTAACTATCTCCTTTTTAATGTTATGGATTGATTTTCAGTTGTAAAACTATATTAAAAACATCTTTTTAGCTATTAAATCTACAAATTTTGCTTTTAGTTTGGGTTTTATACAATTTTAATGTTTGTTAAATTTTAGGTATCGCTTCTAAATTTCACCAACTATTAAAATTGAAAGTAAATTGCAAATAAGGCCAATATATGAATGAGTTTTTCTAAATTGGATCAAAAATTAATAAAATATATAAAATCCATTAAGTCACACAGAAGAAAAACTGCATGCAACCGCCTGAAAGCTCCCCGATTGCTACAATCGCATTTGTATCACAGCAGATCCATGAAATAACTATTTATGGACTGTAGCAAATAGTACCACGGATACTCTTTAATGAACTCCATGGAGTGGAGACAGGCTAAGTTCAAAATATTTTTCTTCTTTTTTTTTCAAACATTTCGCCAAATAATTTCTGTTGGCTTCGCACCAGATTTTTGCAGATGATGTCTCACTTAAGGCGTTACACCCTTTTCCATCCACCATCGGTAGTTGGAAATTATGCTCAACGGTGATCTTTACCATCGTTACCAACGAAAATCTCTGTCGACTTTAATTGGTTTATTTTTTGCTTTTCCTCTTCGATAAATACTTGCGTTGTCTCCTTTTTAAATTAGAATCAAACTGGCCAACAGGAACGTGTTGACGGTCTGGGGTTCTTCCAAATTATTCCGTTTTGTGCTTTTGAAATTAGTTGGAGAGGTACATAGGAAGTTACAAACAAGCTCTTATCTTTAGAATCGTTACTGGAAAAGTTTTGCTTATATTCGCTATGACCCGTACTTCCATCAAATTCCCATTTACTTATTAAGATTACATTTGATGATATGTGTAGCCGGTATTCTCTATCTCTTGCTGTACAACTGTGATTACTTTTTGTAATTTTTCAGCATTAGAACCTTTTTTTGGGCACCATATATTCGAATTTTCTTTTTCGAAAGTTACCAACAAAAAATTAAAACAAGTACGAAAACCCTAGTCGAGACCGCCCTGAACCCTGCGCGGAACCCCTAACTCAAGCAATCTCCGTTTCTTGTATATACACATGTATATGTATGTACAATACAAGCAACACATAAACACACGCATTGGCGCACGCACACACACGTCCAAGTCGCTGCGTCAGCTTTGCTTGAGCTGCTAAATGTATGAAAATATTATCGGAAATTTAATGCTTAATAATTTTTTTTGTAGACAAACGTTATTGATCAAACTTGTTGAGAGTAATCATATCATTCATCTGTGTGTTTTGCCAAAGCAAAAGTCTCTAGTATTTGATATAAGTGATGTACAAATTTGAGGCGTGATATCCAAAATTTAACCAAATCCGAAATTGTATAAGACTCAAATAATATTAAAAGCAAAATTTGAGGGCTCTAGCTAGAAAGATTAATTATATAGAATTATATAACTCAGTATCGATTTCGTTTTAAATCGATAACATTAAAAGTAAGACAGTATTCGATTTGTTTTTAACAAACTTGATCTTTTCATGCTATACAGGAATCTACATAAAAATTTCAAGATCTAGCTCTTATAGGTTCTGAGATCGACGCGGTCATACATACGGACAGATGGACATTACTATATCAACTCGGCTTGTCTCCCTGATCAAGAAAAATATACTTTATGGCGTCTGCCATGCCTCCTCCTGCCTATTTTAACAAAACCAACATATATGTACACAAAGACAACCACACAGCACAATAAGAGGCGAAACAGAGGCTCCGTTGGGCACATCTGACCTTGAAAAAATTTAACAGCGTGTTAGTATATTTAATATTACACGCACATCCGCTAATTTCTGCAACAAACTGAAGCACTTGTATTACCTTAAGAATCAGATTAATAAAATGGAATGAAAATCCACACATGAACTAACCACATTGAATTAAGGTTTGTTTTGATGAAAACTTACAATGAGTTGCAGCTTTGTCATACTTACTTGTTATACCCGAAACCCATTGAAAATGGGAAATCAGGGAAGGAAGGATGATAAATATATTGAAGACTATATTAGTACTTGAAGACAGTCTCACCTATTGCACATTCTCGAAGTCCATTTTGAAACGTTGCGTATAGTAGTGCTGGTGTGTAAGATATTGTCACAGGATCAAGGTACTGTATTACACGGTTAAGTAAATTGTGCAGATCCATTGTTATATTTACGACCACTTTTAGTTATCATATAGAAATTTTAGTGTTTAAAGAAAAATATGGGGTTACGAAGGTTAGACTCACATTTTTTAAGTTGCAGTAAACGCAGGTACGTGCGCGATGGTGCCACCAGCTTTGTTAGAGAAGGTTGTGATTCGCAAAAATTGATCAGCTTCTCACAAACATCTTCATCCAGTTCAGGTAGTAAAGATTCTGTGTAAAGCCAATGCAAGATCGGGTTTAACAGAAATGTGGGTAGATTGATGAGGACTCCAACCGGTGTTAGTGGTGAGGGCGGAGGCGTGTCTATTGAATTAGCAAACGGTGACGGACTGCGCACTCGATATGGGGATAGTGGCGGTCGACGTGTATTACATACAGTCAGATTTGCGGCACCACCTCCGCTTTGGAGAATAGACGACGACATTGGTTGTAACACCAAATCATGACAAAAATTAAAAATATTTGTTGATTCTATTTGACATGTCTCCAGATGCGAATCCGAATGCGAAGTAGGTGGAAATCGTCGCATACCACCTTGCATCGTATCTTTATCATTACCATTGCTTATACAGTTATCACTGCCACCAAAATAATGCAAACGCTGCGTCTCTAATCTTGTAGTTGGCGCTAAAAGTTGAAAATTGCACATTGGCTGCATATATATGGCGGATAAGTTAGTTTCTCGTAAATTTTTTGTTCGCTCTTTGCCAGCATCAACAATAGCTATCGATATATTTATAGGATTATGAGTTGGTTTATTTGTCGGAAAATGCAAAGGCTGTACGTTTTGAGATGTTAATAGCAGGGTATTGTTAGCACACATACTACAATCAAATCCGTTAAGACGCAGTATAGAGGAATGGAGAGCATATTCTAATCCTGTATAACTTTTAACTAATACATCGCTAAAATAAGGGTCCAACAATGCTTCACCAAAGCTGAATTGCCTTTCTTGACCGTTTGCTGGATCGTCCTTAAGTCTCTTGCATTCAACTGAATACCAGTTTTCACAATTAAGTATTAGGAAATCAGTTGGCAGTAACGTACTGGTCTATAGATATTGTACATAGATAAAAACCTTAAGTAATTGAATTATTCAATTTAAACGTCAAACTACTTACACTGAATTCAATACTGTGGCCAGCAAAAGCAGCAAAGACGAGACGAGGATTAGCTTCGTGTACATCAAACGTTTCACAACTAAATAAAATATTGGCAGAATCGTTGCAAGTGCAGCTGTCAGTTATTTCAGGGAGTGGACTGACCAAATCATTATACCACGTAATGTCACTGGTATCGTCTAAGCGGAATTTGATTCTAGGCAAGTAATGTATTAGATTATATTTGCAAGTGTATAAAAATACTCACCCTTCTAGTCCCGAAACCTCACGTTTGCCTTCGAATGTACATGAAATTATCTGCGTCGTGGATAAAGTTAATTTCTTAAAACTTTGCGATCATTAATTCGAAATAAATCACCTCCCATGTTCCTAGAAAAGTGTGCTCCAGCGGCATATTAATATTAATATTAATATTTGTGCTCATGCTCTAAGCGGACCTCTGAAGAATTTATTTCATGAACTTGCGCCACACCTAGTGCCAATATTTTCTGGCATATCACTATGAACCTACATACATGTGTACATGCAAACTTCCAATATTTACGTACTCAACATCTGTACTGTATAATGTATACTCCTTGGCTTTAAATATATTTTTGATTTACTTATGTATATAGCGACTATTTTGTGTAATTAAAATTTTTTACTGTTTCACCGCTAGTAACTGATGAGACATAGAAGTCATATAATGTAATTTCTGTACTTTTGCGCATGTTCCATACAAATATATATGTATGTACATATGTATGTATATCTGTAGAATTTGTATGTATGTACATATGTATGTATGAGTATAGAATGTGTATGCATGTATGTATATCGAATGTACTTATCTCTCTTCGCTGTAGGTAAGAGATTTTTGTATGTACATACATATGTTACTGGGTTTTATTTAGACATCTCTAACAAAAATGCACAACATATGTATATAAAAACTTCACTCCACTAAGATCTATTAAAAGCTATGTTTTAAATCGGGTCAAACTGTATCTTCTACAGTTTTAAAGCTAGAATACCCAAATTTAGCATTTGTGAGCTTATATCTCTTAAAGTTTTAGTGCTAGAAGCTTTAAAATTGGGTGTTAAAATACTGGTGGCCTCTACTATCGATTCCCCAAAAATTATTTTTACGCTGCTTTCGGGGCGTGACTTACAAAAAAAAAAAATACCCTGTAGTTTTCACATTTTTAGAATGTAAGCATCCAAAGTTTACTGTTATAATCCTGAAGACCAACTCTATGAACATGCCAAATGTTATATGCCTACGCCCACTGGTAGCGTGGCACATCAAAATGAAAAAACATGCAGCTTCTGAGCCAGCAACTCGCTACATCGTGACATTGTGACCTAATTTATAGAGTTGCCAATTTTTATATATGTATTCAAAATAATATTTATGTAACAAAAAAAATAAGTAAGAAAACTCTAGTCGAGACCGCTCGACTAGGGGATACCCTGAACCCTGCGAAGAACCGCTATTCCAAGCAATCTCCGTTTCTTTTATATACACATGTATATATATGTTCATTACAAGCAAAACATACACACACACGCACAAGCGCACGCACACACAAACGTCAGTCGGTGCGTCAGCTGTTCTTTGGATGCTATTTGCATGCCATTGTTATGAGAAATTAAATGTCTTATAACTTTATTTCTAGACGAACAATTTTGATCAAACTTGTTGGGCGTGATCATGTCATCCATATGTATGTATGTGCCAAAGCACAAGTACAAATTTGAGGCCAAGGGAGCGTGGCATACAAAACTTAACAAAAACCGAAATTGAGTAAGGCTAAAATAACACTAAATGCAAAATTTGAAGACTCCAGCTAAAATGATGAATGAGATAGAATTTTATAATTAATTAACGATATCTGGTTTTAATCGATAACATTAAAACTATGAAAGTTACCGATTATTTGAAACAAACTGGATCGAATCGTGCTATACACGAGCCGCCGAAAAATTTGAAGTCTCTAGCTCTTATAAGATCTGAGAAGGACGCAGACAGACGGACGAACGGACGGACAGACGGACATGGCTATATCAACTCGACTTGTCTCCCTGATCAAGAATATATACTTCATGTGGTCTGCCACTCCTCCTTCTACCTCTTACATACATTTTAACAATAAAATTATACCCTGATTTCCCATTTTCAATGGGTTCAGGGTAAAAAATTAAATTATATATAAATATATATATAAATAAATTAATTGATAAGTGGTAGATATGCCTTAACAACAAATTTATCTACCGTCATGATTGAGTACTTTGAGGGAATTCCCTAAAAAAAGCTAAAAGCAAGGATTTTATCAGGGGATAAGAGTCCCAGTCTAGATTTCTTAGAGCAAAGAGAAGAAACTGTTTGTGGGCCGATTCAAAGCGATCCTGATAAAATTTATGCTGTGGAGGCCAACGAAACATAAAGTCTTTTTGTTACAAAAAGAATCATTGAACTCTTTTGCCCAACGCTTAATGAAGCCAAGAACACTTTTGGCTTCATTTATAATGGTTGAGATATGAGTATTGAAGCGAAGTTTTAAATCGAAAATTCACCATTTCTTTGACAGAAAAAATGCGTTGCAAAGAATCGCTATTAATTGAATAATTAGCAATGTGTGGATCAGTACGACAGATGGTCATTGTAATACATTTAGAACAATTTAAATGCAACCTATCGGCACCAAAATTGAAAGGAATTAATATCATCATGTAAACGTAGATGATCGATAGAATTCGAATACGAATGACAAAATTTTACGTCATCGGCATACATAAAGATCCTAGAAAAAGAAAAACAACTGGGAAGGTCGTTTATAAATAGAGAAAAAAGTAACTGACCAAGATGACTACCCTGAGGTTAACCTGATAACACGAAAACTTAAGAAAAAGCTGTTCTCAATATACTCTTTGGGTTCAATCCTTTAAATAAGATGAAATCCGGGATAAAAGGTTAAGAGAAAAACCTATCAGATCAAGTTTTTGAAGTGGTACATCATGATGATCTGAATCAAAAGGTTGAGTAAAATCTGTATATATCACATCAGTTTGCATTTTATTTACAAAACTTTACAAGGGAAGTAAATTCTAACAGTCGAGGTTGATCAATTTAAAGTAAAGCCGTGTTGGGAAGGGGTAGTAATTGAATTTATATACCCGGAACCCATAGAAAATGGGAAATCAGGGTATAATGGTTTTGTTGAAATGTATGTAACTGGCAGAAGGAGGCGTAGCAGACCCTATAAAATATATATATTCTTGATCAGGGAGACAAGCCGAGTCGATGTAGGGCTGTCCGTCTGTCCGTATGTTTGAACGCGTCGATCTCAGAACCTACAAATGAATGACATGATCACGCCCAGTCTTATCAAAATCGTTAGTCTACAAAAAAAGTTATTAAACGTTTAATTTCCCATACCATTGGCATACAAATAGCAGCCCAACGCTGACGTAATGATTTGCGCTTGTGTGTGAATGCGCTCATATGTGCGTATGTCCCAAAGCACAAGTCTCTAGTACTTGAAATACGTGTTTTACAAATTTGAGTCGAAGGGGACATGGCATCCATATTTAACAAAACCGAAATTGTGCAAGGCTCAAATAACACTATTTTGTGAGCACCTGACGATAAGTAATAAGTCATGCTTTGTAAATTTAAATATATACAATGGTTTATTATAGAGTATAAATACAGCATAGTTATGGTAGCAGAGCAAGGTGATGGCTTAAGCTATGGCTGAGCACACCTACACAGACAAGATCATAGGTGCCGTAAGGAGCACTCCGGCTAACGAGCGGTCAGCCTCTGAGTCTAGAAGCAGAGCACTCCAGGGTACGCCAGGATCACCACAGGCACTCCTACCACTGGATTACTCGCTGTCGCACAAGACCGCGTTTCAAAAGGCTTATGCGTTTCCGCTCGGCTGCTCTCACTAACACTCTCTCACACTCTTGTTACAGGTTATGCCGCTCCTGACACCAGTTGCCGGCCGCACATATGTCCTTAAGGCTGCGGTGTGGTATGCGTCCAGGATACTCCTCTGAATATCCTTGTTTAAGTTCCATGACGTCTCCTCGCTTGCCTTTGACCCTTTTCAGTCGCGAGGGTCGCTCTTACCGTACTCGCGTCGCTGTATGGAACACTATATGCCTGCACACGAACCCATTTAAATATACAGCAAATACATACAATTACGTAGGTTGAGGCGTGCCTACATATAATGTTCCTCACAAGATTAATTGGATATAATTTTATATCTAAATAACGATATCGCGTTCTAATCGATAACATTAAAACTATGAAAATGATCGATTATTTGATGTTTTCGTGCTATACACAAATCTCCAAAAAAAGTGAAGTCTCTAGCTCTAATATGTTCTGAGATCGATGCGTTCAAGAACATATATACTTTATGCGGTCTGCCACGCCTCCTTCTGCCTCTTACATACATAGCCATTTTAACAAAAACATACCCTAATTTCCCATTTTCAATGGCTTCAGGGTATAACAAGTAAGAAAACTCTAGTCGGGACCGCTCGACTAGGGCATACCCTAAACCCTGCGAAGAACCGCTACTCCAAGCATTCTTCGTTTCTTTTTTATACACATGCATATGTACGTTCATTACAAGCCAAACATACACACACACGCACAGGCGTACGCACACACAAGCGCAAGTCGGTGCGTCAGCTGTTCCTTGGGCTTCTTTTTGTATGGCAATGCTATGGGGAAATTAAATGTTTGATAACGATTTTGATCTAACTTGTTGGGCGTAATCATGTCATTCATATGTGCCAAAGCACAAGTCTCTAGTATTTAATATACGGGACTTATAAATTTGAGGCGAAGGGAGCGTTGCATCCAAATTTAACAAAAACTGAATGTGCAGAACGCTCAAATAACACTAAATGCAAAGTTTGAAGACTCTAGCTATAAAGATGATTTATGTAGAACTCTATAACTAAATAAAGATATCGGGTTTTAATCGATAACATTAAAACTATGACAATTATCGATTATTTGAAACAAGCTCGATCCTTTCGTGCTATACACGAACGTCCAAAAAAGTGTGAAGTCTCCAGCTTTTATATGTTCTGAGATCGACGCGTTCAAACATATGGACTGACGTTCTACTGCCTCAAACCTTGCTCCTTGTAGAGTATCTGCAAAGGTTGTACCCGGCTCTTTGGACGGAAGTTCGACGATATACCTTCTTGACATCTCTTGTGTGCGTGTCACGAAAGTGTTCTTTTCAAGTCTTCCTTATCAGGTGGCACGCCAGTATCGGTGTCCTCCAACTCCCAGAATCTTTGGAGTGAGGCGTTAATATCAATAGAAGAAAACAGCATAGTTGAAGCTTCTGGCTTCGGGTTGGCGGCAATGGCAGTGGTCACCCATCCGAAAATTGTTGATATGGTAATTACATTGACACGGTTGTCAAGCATATTTTCACTGATGATTATGCTCCATACATAGTCCGTACCCAATAGAATGTCAATTGGTGATTTGGTGTTGAACATGGGATCTGCAAGCGGAATTTTATCGAAGATCTCTAGCGACGATGAATCGATATTGCCCCTTGCCAATGGTGATACAAAACGTTTACTGTATCTTCTATACAGTTCTCTGATGTGCGTGACTTCATGTGTACCTGGCTGACACCCCCTTGTGGTTTCAGCTTCAGCTTTTATAGATGAAATGCCTGAAACTAGAATCCGGAGGGATGAACGTGTGATGCCAAGTGCAAAAAAGTACACGGCAAGCAATGTATGTTGTGCATTACGTACGTTTACCCAAGCTGTGGGTAGAGTTCCTTTATTTAGTTCTTGTGACAAAATACATGGTATGGCACGAGTTAACAGCTAATAATAATGCGCTGTTCCTCACCTAAGCCCCTTCGCACCTAAAGCTGACTACGGCCATGAGTGCCAACTCGCACACATTCAACATAAGGAACCATAAGTAGCTGAAGACGCTGGCGCTGCGACGGCGCATGCTGAAAATATATATGCACAGCTACATTTAGTTGGTGCGCTTTCGGGCATTTCATTATAATAGTATTTTCTTAAGAAGACAAATATTACATTAGCCTATCTAGCGCTGTAGCTTGGAAAAAGTCGCGTCTGACGCCGAAACCACGAACACAAAAAAAATTAAAGCGATTTATTGACATAAAAGTATTATTGCATATAACCTCGGCCACGGTAGCATCGCCCATACTCCTGGGACGATAACTCGCGCGGCGCTTGCGCTATGTATCCGTTTGTTACCAATGATATGCGTCTGATCGTCTTCAGAAGCAGTGTGACCAGGCCTCAGAAAGATGAAGCACAATAATTTGCGCTTGACGAATGAGCGTCGTTGCTCAATAGACAAATTATGTAACTGGGAACAACTTAATAGAGAGTGTTCAGTTGAACCACATTTGGCACACGCAGCTTGATCAGTTGCTATCAATGTATGTGTCGTTTTCCCCAGCTTGTCGTTTGATTTGTTGTCTGTACCATGACATTGACTCAATTCGAACTCCTCGCATCGTGCGTCGAGAAAATTGAACAGCTCTTCTATGGTTGGAGAATCGTTGTCCTGGCTAATCTCCACCCATTTGCGTCTTGACTCTGGATCTTTTTTCGCAAGCAGTAAATACTTTATCCAACAGTCACGTTCTGTTTGCCCAACTGCATCCAGTCCGCGTACTATTTTGGTAGCACCGTCCGTCACCTTGCGGAGCATTGACAAGTTGCTAGTCTTTGAGCTGGGTAACTGCATGAATGCTTCTAGCAAAGCATTCACAACATGATGTAGTCGGTTGAAGCGTTCGTTGAGACGCTCCCATGCAATATCATATGCCGCCTCTGTTATGGGCAAATGACGTATTAAAGTTACTGCTTCACTTACCAAAAATGATTTCAAATAATGAAATTTGGGAGCTCTTTCCGAATGCGGTTTGTTGTGAACGGTGTCCAAAAATAAATCCTTAAAGCTTGGCCATTCCTTGTAATCGCCACCAAAAAGTATTATATGAAACTTTGTCAATTTAGTGGCTCGATGTGGCGCCAAAGTGCCGGCGAGCGAAGCAGCGCTAGCCTAAAAACGTGCGAAGAATTCTTGGTGTAAGAATTCTTGGTGTAAGAATTCTTGGTGTATGTACGTAAGACTCGCTTTCAACCTGTCCCTTATGTGTACCAGGATTTTGAGTTGGTCCATGGTGAGCTTGTGAGTAATAAACTACAACAGATCCGGATCGAAGGACCAAACAGTGTGATGAGGAATAAAAGTGGTTGGTTCGGTCTATTTATTTGTAATGAAATTGCAGACCGCCTTTTGCGCGACTGCTGTGATCTGTTGTCAATTTAAAACTAAGACATAATAGGTGTAATTTTACCCTGTTGCTACCATGTTGTAAATAATTTTGCAGAGTATTTCTTTCCTGTGCAATTGTATAACTGCAGCTAGAGAATGGCAAAAACATAAGAAGAAGAAAATGATCGGATGAATTCAAATCGATGCATTCCTTAACAATAATTTTTTTCATAGACGAAAGTTTTTGATTAAAATTTCAGTCTCAGCTCTCATAGTCTCTAAGAGACGACTGGACTCAACCCTGTCGACTGATATGCCAGCATACTGGCCATACTTGTCTATTCCTTGTCTATTTTGGATTACTGCAAAACAATTTTAAAATAGAGGACTTGACTTGAGCTCTGGTGCTAAAACAAATACAAACGCATTTAAAAATTGGGTTGATCCGCAAGTCTAGATATATCGCTAAAAACAGGGGAAGAGATTGACTCTCCAGTTGAAACATTAACCAACTCAATTCATGTAGCGAGAAATATCTTCACAAATTTGTGCCAATAAAATTTTAAATCCTCCAAAATAATGAGAAAGATTGCTGACATGTATATGAAACTCTATGCTCAGACTCGAACACTTTCCAAGTAAGTGGAAATGCGCGGAAATTTTAATTCCAAAGCCCAACAAACCGGAAGGCTAAAATTTTCCTACCATTCCATTAGATTTCTGCCAGTGTTCTCTAAAGTATTTAAACGTTTGCTTTGGAGTAGAATGTTACCTATACTGGACGAACTAAATATCATACCCGAACACCAGTTTGGGTTCAAAAGAGGACATGGTACGATCAAGCATACAATCGCACCGCGCACGCAATACTTAATGCGTTTGGTTGCAAAAAATATTATGCAGGAGTGCAACAGTTTCAATTTGGATCGAAGTTTAGAACCTCAGCAAGTCTCAATTTGGATCGAAGTTTAGAACCTTAGTGAAAACACGCACCACCAAATATGATAGAGAGATGGCATCTCTCAAAATGAGGTGGCATTTCTAAAAATGAGAGAAGTGGCATATCTAAAAATGAGAGAGGTTACATACCTAAAAATTAGAAATATATCCGTTGGGGAGCGTAGAGGTGCAGATATTTGTATTATTTTTATACCCTGAGCCCATTGAAAATGTGAAATCAGGGTATTATGGTTTTGTTAATATGTATGTAACAGGCAAAAGGCGTGGCAGACCCCATAAAGTATATATATTCTTGATCAGGGAGACAAGCTGAGTTGATGTAGCCATGTCCGTCTGTCTGTTCGTATGTATGAACGCGTCGATCTCAGAACATATAAGATCTAGAGACATACAATTTTTGTGGGTTTCTGTATAGCACGAAAAGATCGAGTTTGTCAAAAAAAATATGAATAGCTATCCTAATTTTAATGTTATCGATTAAAAACGAAATCGATACTTAGTTACATAACTCTATATCATTCATCTTTATAGCTAGAGTCTTCAAAAGCATCTATTTCAAATACATACATGAGAATTGTGCGTTGCCAACTACACACATATAAATGACATGATCACGCCCAACAAGTTTGATAGAATCTTCTGTTTAGAAAATAGTTATTAAACATTTAATTTCACATAACATTGGCACACAAATAGCAGCCCAAGCAGCCAGTGTGTGTGTGTGTATTGTACATACATATACATATGTGTATAATAGAAACGGCAAATCTCACGAAATAGCGGTTCTTCGCAGGTCAGGGTATCTCCAAGTCTAGCGTTCTCAACTAAAATTTACTTATTTGTTTATTTAGTTATTGTGTGTTAATGAAATATTCTTCTCAATAGTTATATATAACTTAGCAAATCAAAAGTTAAGGCTAATGGTCACAAAGTCATTATGTGGCAAAGTTGTTGCCTCAGAAACTGTAGATTTTCTAGTTTTGATTTGCCACACCTCCAGTGGCATGTTCATAGAGTTGGTGTTTAGAAATATAATTGTAAAGTTTGGATGCTTACATTCAAAAAATGATAAAATTAGAGTGTTTTTTTTTGTAAGTCACACCCCAAAAGGGGCGTAACAATCATTTTTGGGGAATCGATAGAGGAAGTAACTTAGCATCCAATTTTGAAGGTTCTAGCATTAAAACTGTGGGAGAAATAAGCTGATCTTAGTTGCCACGCCCCCTGTGGGCGTAGATATATCCGCCATAACTTTTAAACTATGGGATATTAACCCGAGTATATATACCAAGTCTCAAGTCTCTAGCATCAATAGTGCTCAAAATATAACAGAATTAATAAAAACAAGTAAGAAAACTCTAGTCGAGACCGCTCGACTAGGGTATACCCTGAACCCTGCGAAGAACCGCTTTTCCAAGCATTCTTCGTTTCTTTTATATACACATGCACATGTACGTTTATTACAAGCAAAACATACATAAGCACATACACAGGCGCACGCACACACAAACGCAAGTCGGTGCGTCCGCTGTTCTTTGGCTGCTATTTGCATGCCAATGTTATGGGAAATTAAATGTTTAATAACATTTTTTTAAGACGAACGATTTTGATCAAACTTGTTGGGCGTGATCATGTCATCCACATGTATGTGCTTGCAAAAGCACAAGTCTCTAGTATTTGATATATGGGAGTTAAAAATTTGAGGCGAAGTGGGCGTGGCACCCAAAATTTAACAAAAAACGAAACGGACCTACAAAAAAAATTTGAAGTCTCTAGCTATTGTAAGTTCTGAGATCGACGAGTTCATACATACGGACAGACGGACAGAAAGACGGACAGACAGACTCGACTCGGCTTGTCTCCCTGATCAAGAATATATATACTTTATGGGGTCTGCCCATTCTCCCTGTTACATGCATTTCAACAAAAACATTATACCCTGAATTCCCATTTTCAATGGATTCAGGGTATAATAACCGTATATTGAGATCCGATTTGCCACGTCCCTAGTAGGTGTGGCCATACGACGATCTTCATAGAATAGCAGTAACGCACGTGCAAAATTTGAGCGTTCGAGCTTTAAACTGTAGAAGATACAGTTTGACCCAATTTGCCACGCCCCAATGGGCGTAGATATATTGCCCATAGCTTTCTGACTTTGGGATGTCGATGTGAGTGTTCATTCCAAATCTCAACTATCTAGCTCTTCTAGACGTAGTGTTTCTGAGATACAGGAAAATGCTTCTTCTGAATTGCCACGCGCCTAGTGGGCGTATTGTGAAAATCTTGACACTTTATCAGACGGGCGTATACACTAGTATATATTCCAAATTTTAAGTCTGTAGCTTCAATAGCGTGGAAATGGTTTGCGTTTATACGGACTGACGGACGGGCAGCATGATGGACATTGCACAACACCAATATACTTATTTTACTTCGTTTTGATCCATAAAGAAGAAAATCTTCTAAAATTAGGCTTTGGTGAGCCTTTCGACTCATCACAAAGATGAGTCTCTCAAATTTAAGGACTTTGGTAGGACCTACGACTTTCCTCAATAATAGAGTCTTCTTTGAGGTATTGGTGTGACCTTTCGTAGCAGTTGCCAGTTCCAGTTTTGACTAACGTCAGTCCAGTACTGGTCGACCAGGCCTTCCTGCGTCCTCCTGGATCATCAGCATGCGTCGCCTGCTGAAGACTATGTGCGCATAGTCATCGAGCAGTTGCATGCTCGTTACCGCCTGAGTGAATATCGATTCAACAAAATCGGCCTGCTGGATTCTAAGCCCTTCCAGGTCCCGCACATCCGCATAGAGTGGGCAGGCACATAGAACGTGCTGTCAGAAAAGTGTTCAACGAGCCATGGCCAGTTATGAAGTAACTGCCATGAATCCGTGACCTTGAAGCCTGGGCGGCTGAAGACGAAGCTAACATCCGAGATGAACACATGCGTAACACGGCCGTGTTCGCTGTCATCCCACTGGATCTGCCATTCACGCAACATGCGCTCGTCTAGCAAGATTTTCCTCGTCCTGCGATCAAGGGTGGAAACATCTTGATCGTAGAGACAATCGCCTTCTACCATGGGGAGTTCCGCTTCAGCTCACACTGCATAGCTGTGCGCATGGCAACAAGGTCCAGCGGTGGAGCTCCAGGCAGCACATACCGTTCGGCACGTGGGCAAACATCCTAAAAGGATTCGCCGATGGCAGAACTTGAGCGTCCTCCTGGCCCCGACTAGTCTCATCACCATCTTGTACCATACCGAGGTACATAATAGTGCACAAGGCACCAGGAGTCCGGCATATATCCTTCGCCGTGCTTGCGGACTGAGTCCCCAGTCGACGCATAGCCCACGGGTCAGGGCTCCGACGACCCAGTTCGCCGATCACGTATATACCTGATATGCGGGAGAAAACTCAACCGCTCGCCAACCGTGATGCCAAGGTAACGATATTGCAACACATACCTCAAGGTTGCTCCTGCAAAGCTTACGGCGGGCGGTCTGCCAGCTGACAGCTTGCCCTTAAGGAACATCGTCAGAGTCTTCGTTGCCGAGACTGAGACGCCTACCTCAATACCCCATCCTCCAACTATCTCCATGAGTTGGGCGCCTTTGAGCTCCAGTTGGTATCTGGATTCTCCATCGATGAACAACAGAAGATCATCAGCATATGCGCTTCCAGGCGATGCAGAAGGACATACATTAGTATGCTCCAAATGAATGGACCACTAATGGACCCCTCCAGGCAGCCACGTGTGACGTCAACGTGCCTCGCCGAAGCTGCTGACGATGCTAGCTTTTCGGTTCGAAAAGAAGCTCCGACAGATCCCAACTTCCCTGTATCCAAGATTCGATAGTCGACATAATGCTGCGTCCCATTCGACGTGGTCGAAAGCTCCTCTGAAGTCGATGAAGATTCCGAGTACGTATCTAACCGGGCTGGCTTCGACACTGGTCACGACATGACTCCAGGCATCCTCGACGCAGCGTCCGAGGCGAAAGCTGAATTACCATCGACTGTCGTCCGTGAGCAGATGCCCCCATAGGACGCTGGATCGCCCTGTCCTTGTCGGGGCCTTTGAGGAGCGCAACCACACGTGGGCGCTTCCACTCAATGGGGAAATACCCATCTGCCAGAAATCGGGTGAACAACGTTGTCATGTGCTCCGGGAAGGCGCGCCAAGCTGCTTTAACCATGCGCTCAGTGATAGCATTTAAACCAGGTGAGCGTCTGCTCCAAGCCTTGGTGATGCATATGTCGACCTCACTCTGGTCGAGTACTGGGGGCATTTCGAGTGGAACAAGAACGTCCACTGGCCTCTCCGCAGCAGGGAAAAAACTGTGGAGCAGGACGTACGCGCAGGCTTGCCAAATTACGACCAGCTCATTATTCCACCGCACTCACCTGATGTACTAGGGAGCGAAGTGCAGTCTTCTGTTCGTCTGATGCCATCGCGCGAAACTGATCCAGAGGAAACTCCATTGATGCAGTACTAAGCTCATCACCGAAACTCCGCGAGTCAGAACTGTGGAGCTTCCACGAGGGCACAGGAGCATAGAAGTTAACGTAAGCAAAGTCAAAAGCAGTTCAACGCCCTGCAACTCGCGCTGCGCCAAAAATACTGACCTACGGTCTGCATTGCATCCGCTCCAAGCAGCAAAACAATTCTTAAGAATTATTGTTACGAGAGCCACACGCGCAACCGCTGGCGCATCCGCTGTAGTCGATATTTAAGCCACCTAATATTGTAATAGAGTTTTAGTTTCATTTTTGTATTCAAATAAATAAGTCGCTTTGCTGCGACAAAGTAAACGGAACAAATCGTTTTTTAACTGGCGCCCGAGCAGGGACCAGCGCGTACAATAGAATACCCAGTTTCTAAGTGCGTAATCGGTATAACAATATAGCCCAAAGTGTTCATACGTTATTACCGTCGCTGGTTCAAATAATCCTCACAGTGAAACTCCCATAAATTCATTTGTGGCTGTGAAATTATTAACAAAATTAAGCACGACAATAAAACAATTATTAAGTGCCAAAACAAACAGCGCGACAATAAAACAATTATTAAGCGCCAAACAACAAAAAATAAATAAAGCACAACAATAACTCAATTATTACGTGCCAAGCAGCAACCGTCAAGGCTATAAGACCCGCTCCTAGCCAACCACTGGATGAAGGGAAGACCCCGAAACCTGAGTAGGACATCAAGACACCCAAAAAGGAGACTTTCGACCTTCCGCAGAGGATGACCATAGCTGCTATTATATTGTAAGTTAAAATAAGAAAAAGTAATCAGAAAGTGAATTAAAAGAAAAAAGAATAGATCAAATAAGTAATCAAAAACGGAATTAGATAAGTTAATAACAAAAAAAAAAGAGAAAATTATAATTACAGTTAATCATGGCAAACCCAAGTAACTTAATAAGACCATCTTTGTTGTCCGATGATGCGTCATCCTCCAGATCAACACCCCCCAATAACACCCAAATGAATATAGACCAACTAACACAATTAATTTCGAAAATTGTCATCGAGACTCTAGCAACAAACAGTACAGCTGAATCAATCAGACCAAGTCCTTTCGACGTCCCAGACGTATCAATCAAACCCGAATATAGTAATAGAATGTCCGAACTAGACAAGGTTCCAGATATAGTCAAAGGTTTAAGAGAATTCAATGGAAATCCAGCTGAGTTTAGCTCCTGGAAGAAGAGTGTTGACAGAATAATGCAAATTTATACCGGACAGGAAGGCAGCCCTAGATACTTCGGCATCCTTCATACAATAAGAAACAAAATAACCGGACTAGCAGATACAGCATTAGAATCTTCCAACGTACCACTCGACTGGAGTGCCATTACTAAGTGCCTGACTCTACATTATGCTGATAAGAGGGACATAACAACCCTAGAATATCAGATGACTGGACTGACTCAAGGTAATCAATCTGTTGAAGAATTCCATTCAGTCGTTTATAAACATCTGTCACTTATTCTTAACAAAGTGGGTTGTATGAATGTGGCCAGAGAATCTGAGCGATTACTGAATAAAGTATATCGTGATAAGGCACTTGACACCTTCGTAAGAGGTCTCCAAGGTGATCTCCCTAGACTCCTAGGAATTAAAGAACCCACCGACTTGCCACAAGCCCTTCATTTATGTCTCAAGTTAGAAAATCAAAAGTATGTCGCCTCCCAAGCCAACCAAAAAGGCCGTATGCAATCATTCCGAGCTCCTCCAATAACACAAAATAACATTCCACGTCAATCAATTCAATCTTATAGGCCAAGCCCCAGTTTTCAACAAAATAAAACAACACCTTATGGACAGCAGTTCAAGCAACAGCCAAGTTACACCTTCCCAATAGCACAACCTCGTCCGTCCGGACAACAATTCGTTCAACAGCCAAACTACAGTTATCCTGTAGCACCCCCTCGTCCGTCTGAACCAAAACCTTACCCTCATCCCGAACCCATGGACGTAGACAAGTCCATACAAACGAAGCAGGTTAATTATGTTAATCGCCCAAATTTCGATATAGGAAAACGTCCTCCACACAACACAGGACCAGAACTCAAAAAACCACGAAATTATAATATAGAAACAGCCGAAGAAAACGAAGATCAAACTCACATAGAAACACAAAGACAGGCAGAATTGGAACAATACGGTAACGAACACTATGCAGACGTAGAAAATCTAGCCGACAACTCACCACACGAGTACGAATACTCGGGTGAAGATTGTCAAGTTGGACATTCAGACATACATTTTTTAGAATAAAGTCCTCCTCACTTCCATACTTTGAATGCAAGCTTGGAGGAGGAAAGACCCTGAAAATTTTAATTGACACTGGCTCGAACAATAATTATATCAAACCAAATTTAGTAAGAAACCCAAAAGAAAATATAGAACCATTCGATGCAATCTCAGTAGGAGGTAACATAAAAATAACACAGCACTTAGAAGCAAATCTGTTTGACATCAAAGACGTAAGAATTAAACTCTTTCTACTGCCGACTCTAAAATCGTTCGATGCCATTCTAGGAAATGATAGCCTTAAGCAGCTAAATGCAGTAATCTTTGCTAACGACAACATTATGACTTTAAAAAACAAATACAATATTCCTATCAAAGAAAAACGAATACAAGCAGTTAATAATTTAAATATTAGAACCGAACACATGTCTAAGGAACAATTCACTAGCATTACAAACTTAACAAAGAAATTCTCGAGCTTATTTTCAAAACCCAATGACAGATTATCATTTACCACCTGTACCCAAGCAGAAATAAGAACCACCTCAGACGCTCCAATTTATACGAAATATTACCCTTATCCCATGTCTTTACAACGAGAAGTAGAAGCACAAATACAAAAACTGTTAGACGACGACATAATTCGCCCCTCTCGTTCTCCGTATAACTCTCCTGTAATAATAGTACCAAAAAAGTTAGACGCATCTGGCGAAAAGAAATATAGATTAGTCATTGACTATAGGAAGTTAAATTCCATAACCATCGCCGATCGGTACCCCATACCAGAAATAAACGAGGTATTAGCACAGCTAGGAGACAACAAAATATTCTCCGTACTTGATTTGAAAAGCGGATTTCATCAGATCCTATTAAAAGAAAAGGACATAGAGAAAACTGCCTTCTCCATAAAAAATGGAAAATATGAGTTTAAACGACTCCCCTTTGGTTTGAAAAACGCGCCATCCATATTTCAAAGAGCCTTAGATGACATACTAAGGCAACACATAGGAAAAATCTGCTATGTTTACATAGACGATATAGTCGTGTTCAGCAAAGAAAAGTTACGTGGTGAGGACGGCAGAGTATCGAAGCAAAGCTTCAAATAAGATATCCATAAAATTAGATTCAGTTGCCCTAGAGGCATTTAATAAATTGAAAAGTTCATTAATATCAGACGATGTTATTCTCAAATATCCCGACTTCAAAAAAAAAAATTTCACCTCACTACCGATGCACCGAATCACGCAATCGGTGCAGTTCTCTGCCAAGACGGACACCCTATTTCTTTCATATCTATAACATTGTGTAAAGCAGAAGAAAATTACGCAACAAATGAAAAAGAAATGTTAGCTATCATTTGGGCTCTAAAGTCCCTCAAGAATTACCTTTACGGAAATTCTAAAGTCAAAATATTCACAGACCACCAACCTCTTACACATTCCCTTAGTAATTGGCATGGGAACGCCAAAATTAAAAGGTGGAAGGCAATCTTAGAAGAGTACGACTACCAACTAGTTTACAAGCCAGGTAAAGAAAATATAGTCGCCGATGCATTGTCCAGAACCCCTAACCAATTAAAAAACCAAATAAATTCAATGACAGCCACCATTCATAGTGCAGATAGTTCAAGCCATCATTTGATACCAAGCCTCGAAGCCCCTATCAACGTTTATAAGAATCAAATCATAATTGCAAAAGAAAACAAAGAAACTTAGAAACTTACGAATTTAGCATTCCGTTCCCCACCTTCCATAGACACTAAGGACAATTTTCAGAAACCGACCTTATCAGCTTACTAAAAAAGTACTTAAACCCATCCGTCATAAACGGAATTCTCACAACTGAAGATATCATGGCCAAGCTACAGAATATCTACCCGTCTCACTTCAATACTTTCAAGATACGATTTTCGCAGAACAGAATTATAGATTTAGAAACAGACTCGGATCAAGAGGAATAAATATTAAAAACACACAATAGAGCACATAGAAACGCATACGAAAACCAAAAACAGATCGCGGAAAAGTATTACTTCCCAAGAATGAGAGCCAAAATTACAAACATAGTAAAACAATGTAGGATTTGCAAAGAAAAAAATACGATAGACGACCAACAAACCCAAGTCTGAAGGAAACACCGATACCCGAGTATCCAGGCCACATCATTCACATAGACATTTATTCTACCGAAAAGCACCTCGTGCTCACTGCAATAGACAAATTCTCAAAGCTTGCGCAAGGTAGAATTATAAAATCTAAAGCTATAGAAGATATCAGACAACCATTACATGAAATACTTTTCTACTATGGAGTACCAAAATTTGTAGTAGTAGATAACGAAAAATCACTTAATTCGGCTTCCACCTCCTTCATGATGAAAGATCAGCTCAACATTGAAGTTTTCAAAGTACCACCATATAAGAGTTCAGTAAACGGACAGATAGAACGACTACACTCCACTTTATCAGATATAATAAGATGTCTTAAAAGAGAAGGCGAAAATAGAAACTTCGCAGAGCTCCTGCAAAGAGCTATTTACGAGTATAACAACTCCATACATTCAGTCACTAAACAACGCCCACTAGATATTTTCTTTGGCAGGAAGATTACCACAGACCCCGAACAATTCGAACAAGCACGCAAAGATAACATAACAAAATTAAAAGAACAGCAGACCAAAGACCTAAAATATCACAATCAATCTAGAAACCCTATACTAACCTACAAAACTGGACAGATAATTTACGTAAAAATCAACACACGACTAGGATCTAAACTTTCCTCCAGATACAAAAAAGAGATAGTTAAGGAAGACAACGGCACAACCATAAAAACAGAGTCAGGAAAAATAGTACATAAAAGCAATATTAAAAATGACCTTTCTCTACAGGATTCTGGGAGTAATCCCAATACAGGCACGAGTGGAAATGACTAATTATACAAATAGTCACATACTCACCCTTCATGACGGATTAGGTAAAATAACTAACTCCTCGACCAGGATAATTCATTTGATAGACGTATTACAACTAAAAAAGGCTTTGGACAAACTTGCAAACCACATAGACACGGAATTAAAGTCGTCCGATTTACATCATACTACTTAACAACTTCCAAGGCAGAATAAAGTGGGAGGACACTGATCAAATAGTCCAAGGCACTTTACTTATAAAATACCACAACTGCTCTATCACGATCGATGACCGAATATTCTCCAATACAGAAGAAACACAAATCAACCCCAAAACCTCGATTATACAAATATCGGTATCCGAGGCCAAACGGTTGCGGGTCCTCAGTCTAAAAACATTAGATAATCTTCAAATAAATAACACCAAGCACTTAAATCTGTTACAGACCCACTCCGCTACCAACAGCATTGGTTTATTAGCTTTTCTTGTAGGTTTTGCCATAACAATAGTGTTAGTCTCAAAAAGGCGAGCTAACAAAAAAGAAGTAATCCTATAATTCGCTTCCGAAATTCCAAACACCGTCGATCACCCAATCACCAACACTTCCGAACATCTTCCAAATCTTCAATTCACCAACATCCCGTTTTTCTGACACTTGAGGACAACTGTCAATTTGAGGGTGGAAGAGTTAACGTAAGCAAAGTCAAAAGCAGTTCAACGCCCTGCAACTCGCGCTGCGCCAAAAATGCTGACCTACGGTCTGCATTGCATCCGCTCCAAGCAACAAAACAATTCTTAAGAATTATTGTTACGAGAGCCACACGCGCAACCGCTGGCGCATCCGCTGTAGTCGATATTTAAGCCACCTAATATTGTAATAGAGTTTTAGTTTCATTTTTGTATTCAAATAAATAAGTCGCTTTGCTGCGACAAAGTAAACGAAACAAATCGTTTTTTAACTTAGATCTTTACTGTGCTTGCCGGATCGAGAGTCACAACAACAGTGATGATGTTGTGGTCACTCAGATCCCACTCGCTTACGCTCCACTCATACGCAGCTCACGTAGTCGCTGAATCACTAGCGACAGTGAAGTCGATATCGCTCCTCGCCCTGCGATTATCGAACGTGTACACATTGCTGTGGACATTAAGCTTGCCATCTCGACTGCCCTGAATCCAGTCAGCTCGCTGTCTGCCGCTAATCAGGTGATCTGGCGAGCACAGCTTCGTATACCGGACACGCTGCCAAAAGCATGCGATGCTTTAAGGGCAGGCCCTTGAAACTGCTGTTCCTGCTCCTGCATGATTGCTGCATTCCAAGGCGCGGTGTCTGGGTTGTCCGCATTGCCGGCAAATGTCATTCTTTATCCTGCACTGTGATACACTGTGGTCAAAACTGATACACTTGTAGCAAGCGTAAGTCGGCGTGACGGTGTGCCAGCGGAAGGAGAACCACTCCACGTAGATGCTCTAGTGATCCTCAAGGATGTCCAGGGCCTTCTGATCTACCTCAAGCTGGATGTTGACCGTTCGTCCACTGTCAAAAGTCCATGGCTTGGATGTGATCTTCACCGACTTCTCAAAGACAACACTGGCCATGTGTCCCAATAAGTGGTTATTCCACACTCCATCCATGAACTGCTTTTGCGGTGATGCTTCTGTCCACGTCGTGGACCATCAGCCTAGGCTTTGCGCCGGCGTTCTGCTTAACGTCGAGTCCAACCTCCTTGAACTTGGGGTTCGCCACTACCCGACGCATCTCTCCCGAAGATTGGGTGCGGATGATGGCACCTCCCCGCTTAAGCTCACGCACCTCGTGCATACGTACAACAAGTGCGGCCGCAACCTGCCGAGCATGTTTCCTCAACCTTGTGGATGCGGGGTGCGGAAACTGGAGCAGCGGTAGTGGCGGCTACGGTGAAGACGCTGGAGGCGGATCCTCCTCTCTGTTTCCAGCTCCGTGATTATGCCGTACATATCCAGGAGAAGCTCCTGGTATTTCGCCGATAAATGCAGGAGCAGCAGCAGGCGCAGCAGCGAGTGCAGGAGCAGGAACATCTGCTGCGGCATTGGGATCGGCAGCAGAAGCGGAGGCGACTGCTATAACGGGGTTGAGGGTATACCCTAGTGGAGCGGTCTCGACTAGAGTTTTCTTACATGTTTACTTTTGCCGTTATTAGTTTGGTCATCTAGAGCTATTAACGGTAATAGTTGGTAATGGTTGTTCTTGCCCTGCCCTTGACCAGTGTCTCTTTTTCGAACCTTTCTAGTCTGTATTGGCGACATAGTCATGGCAGCCAAACTTTTTGTTCTCTTTTTTGTTTTTGTTTTAAGTCGAATGTGATAATTAAGAATTGTCACTTTTGCTATGCAGATCACACCAGACTGAAAAATGATTCTGTCAAGGAAAAATCGCTCTTGCTCAGATTTTTCGCTCCTGCTCTTGAGCGTTAGGAAAACAAGTATAAACAAGTAAGAAAACTGTAGTCGAGACCGGTCGAGTAGGGTAAACCCTGAACGATGCGAAGAACTTATATTCCAAGCTATCTCAGCTTCTTTTATATACACATGTATATGTGCAAGCACAAGCGCAAGCCGTTGCGTCAGATGTGCTTGGGCTGCTATTTGTATGTCAATGTTATGGGAAATTAAATGATTAATAACTTTTTTTTCTAGACAAACGATTTTGATCAAACTTGTCAGCTTGTCTCCCTGATCAAGAATATATGTATATACTTTATGGGGTCTGCCACGCCTCTTTCTCCCTGTTACATACATTTCAACCAAAATATTATACCCTGATTTCCCATTGATTACACATTGAGCTGCGTGCATCTAGTAAATTCTAAGACCCGCAAGTTTTGGTGTTTTGGTGGTGAATTATCAGCTGTTCAACTGAATCGAAACATGGATGGCGCTATGCTATCGAAACATAGATGGCGCTGTTGGCTAAACAATTGAAAATGAATTGAATTTAATATTCTGTGCGTTTATTCTAAATGCTAATTATGCAGTATTTTTTAAAACGCAGATAGCACGGGGTTCAGGGTATCTCCTAGTCGGGACGCTCGACTAGAGTTTTCTTACTTGTCTTACAACATTTTTGGTGAAAATTTCATTACGATATCACCACGTCAAGTATTTTTGGCTGCGGCTCAGTGCAAGCGCAACCACTGCGCGATAACAGGCAGAAGGAGGCGTGGCAGACCCCATAAAGTATATATATTGTTGATCAGGGAGAGAAGCCAAGTCGATTAAGCCCTGTCCGTCTGTTTATCTGGCCGTCTGTCCGTATGTTTGAACGTGTGGATCGCAGATGATATAAGAGCTAGAGACTTTCAATTTTTTTGGAAGTTCGTGTATATCATGATTCGATCGAGTTTGTTTCAAATATTCGATAACTATCATCGTTTTAATGTTATCGATTAAAACCCGATATATTCATTTGGTTATAAAATTCTATTTAATTCTTTATAGTCAGAGTCTTCAAATTTTGCACTTAATGTCATGTGAGCCATATTCAGTTTCGGTTTTTGTTAAATTTTGGATGCCACGTCCCTTCGCCTCAATTTGCTAAATCACGTATTTCAAGTACTAGAGACTTGAGCTTTGGCACATACACACACATGAATGACATGATAGCGTATAAAAAATTTGATCAAAATCGTTCGTCTAGAAAAAAGTTATTAAACATTTAATATCTTATATTATCGGCGTCTTGCAGCAGCTACAAAGTTGGTGAGTCATAATGCACAGTTAGCAGATTGTGTGCTTGTGCGTGCGTCTGTGTGTGTTCTTGTGCGTGTGTCTGTGTGTGTGTATGTATTGCTTGCTACATATGTACATATAAAAGTAACGGAGAATGTAAGCGGTTCTTAGGAATCGCAGTTCTTCACAGGGTTCAGGAGATCTCTTAGTCGATCAGTCTCGACTTGAGCACTCTTACTTGTTTTGTATAGATTTAAAGTAGTCTTAAGAGAAAATTAGGTGTAGGCGCAAGGAGCGCAGAGGCGGCCCATGGAGGGCCCGCCCTTATTATGTTCCAAATATCAGCAATGCAATTCGCCGAGGCCGCCGCTTCTAACCATGCAGTTCTATATTCGCCGCGGCGCTCCTGGTTGCATTGCTGATCATCGGCGCGCGCCTAAGCAGTTGCCATTCAAATTTAAACTTAATAATGGCCAAGACAGGCAATCGATGTTGAAAATTGACAGCGCAAGGTTCAGTTATTTTAAGAGAGTGAGAAGTTGGCCGCGATCCGAAAGATATTTGCGATAGTGACCAAGTGAGTTAGACGAGAAGAAGAATAAAAAGAGAAAATACCAGAACCGCTGACAAGGACAGGAGAAGAGGTGAAAGAAAAGGAAATCGTAAGCTACGGTTAGATTCTAGGCAAATAAACGAAGTGAGAAGAATTTTGATCTATTGTGCGTTTTATTGCATGATTGAAGTGTGCAATAAAACTAACCTCCCTACTCTTTATTTAGAAGCTAGACTTGGTCTAGCAATGTTGCCGGATACATTCCATTAAAGTTAAGATTTTCTCTACTTTTCCCAATTTGTCCTTTTTCTTTCATGACGAAAATGTTCTCAGTCGTAGTGCCCAAGAAGTTGTGTACACTGCCTGAATACACTTAACTGCGGTGGGATTTGTTGTAGTTTTGTACTGATCTTTATTCTTCTAAGGCTGGGCAGGTATACCCAGAGCCATGCATAAATCATAACTTAAAAATTTCTTATCTTTGAAGTTTGTCTCTTGTTCAATTGTTATGTGTTTATATGTTAATGCTTGAACATTGAGCGGAAGGCCAAAAAATGTGACAGATAGCAGTTTCTGCTTCTGGTTTCTCTCCCTTAATTATATAGTGCTTACAAGATTATTGTAGTTATTCTTATTCCTAAAGAGATGTGTCCACTCATTGTGTGGAGGAGCAGATCCTCCATATAAACCTTTTGACAGTACAGAACCTGTATGTTCAATTGTAATTGTTTAAGTTTCTCTGTGTGTTGTACCTCGCAGTTGACCAGTTGACTTTTGTTGGCGCCAGTTGGTCCATTGTTGCAGTGATGACAAGTATTCCTTTTTCCAATTCGTTCTACAATAAATAAGCTGGTTGAACGTATTTCCATTCAACGTTAGGCAGTTTTATGCCAACTACTCTAGTTTTGACGAAATCATCTTAGCTACGCTTGTTCCGTATCCAATAGCGCAATTTGTGAATCACTTCACGATTGTGTTTAGGGGTGATTTTCTACTGTCTTTAGTTGTTTCGCGTTGAATTCATTGCATTTGGGAGAGAGCATCCATGTCCGTCCACAAAGTTGTATGTGTCGTGCTCAGATTTAGTTTGACAAAGCGGTATTGTAGATCCCTTGGATAAAGTGCCACTTAATGAATTGGCTAATACTGTTTACCGGTTCCACCAGGGACAAATGAACTTCTCCTTGGTTAGTATCTGTAATGACTGAATATTTTTTGTTTTATTTACATCCTCGTGAAGCTAATTGTTGCATTCACTTGCTGTGTATATAGCTTTGCGGATACTGTCATCATCGTTTTTCTTCAAACTTTTGGCTTCTCCTTTCAGGCTTGACTTCAGATAGTTCAGTTTCCTTTGGTCGCTGATATCCCTCCTGCTGTAAATCATCTCTTAGAAAACTTCGAAAAACGTTGGCTACTAAATGTGGAAAAACTACTTTTGGCAGCTCTGGAACATTTTCTTTTATGTCGCGCAAATCAAATATTCTTCTATTTAGTTTCTTTGAAGTAAGTTGACTTTGCGTTCCAGATCATCTATCTCAGTGAGTGTCAATTGGACTTTGCTCCACAAGAAATTCAAGTTATCTTTATAGTCACGAAATTCTTTCTAGCTTTTCTGTCCACAAGGTCTCCAATCGCATCTATTTCATGTATTTGTGGAAATATATCTTCTTACTGAATATGTTTTGCCTTCGATGTTTCTGGTTCCATTTCCTTGTAATTTTATACCCTGAACCCATTGAAAATGGCAAATCAGGGTATAATGGTTTTTTTTTTAAATGTGTGTAACAGGCAGAAGGAGGCGTGGCAGTATATTTATTCTTGAGTTGATATGGACATGTCCGTATGTCCGTCCGCCTGTCCGTATGCTTAAACGCATCAATCTCAGAGCATAAAAGAGCTGGACTTCAAAAATGTTTGGAGGTCCGTGTATAGCACGAAAAGATCGAGTTTGTTTTAAATAATCGATAGCTTTCTTAGTTTTATGTCATCGATTAAAACCCGACATTGTTTTTTAGTTATAAAATTCTATCTAATTCATCTTTGTAGCTATAGTGCATTTTGCATTCTGCATCCAAAACACGTAGTTCATGTACTAGGGACTTGTGCTTTGGTACATACACACATACGAATGACATGATCATTCCCAACAAGTTATTAAACATTCATATCTCATATTATCGGCGCGTTGCAGACTGAGCTCAGTTTTTGAGTCAAAATGCACAGTAAGCAAAATTTGTTTGTTTGTGCGTGCGTCTCTTTGTGTGTATGTGTTGCTTGCTACATACATATAAAAGTAACGGAGAATGTTAGCGGTTCTTAGGAATCGCGGTTCTTCGCTGGGTTTAGGGGATCTCTTTGTCAAGCAGTCTCGACTATACCAGTCTTACTTGTTATACATATATGTTTTTAAGCCCGGCTTTATTTCGTCTTTGTGGATATCGTAATTGGTCATTGTATTTAGTAGGGCGGATTTTCCTGAGTCTGTGATTGGCGGCTGCCAATCTCTTCAAACACTCGGTGGGGCTTAGCGCGGTAGCAACTACAACGCGTGGTTGTCTTTGAGTTTGTTAGTTACTTTACTTTAATTTTATTAAGAGGTATGAGGCGCGCACTATGGATCAAAGAAGAAAGAAGTTTTTATTTATTATAACCGAGCTTAATAGCGATTTGCATCCAAGTGCAAGTCACTCCTTACAGTGTGACCGTCTTTCGCCAAACCGAAAACCTCCACCCTTTGCTCCCACTGATCACCCTGTCGCGTGAACATGGCGTCTCCCTTGCAACAAGTTTTAATTGCCACATTGGGCAGACGATACGATGGGGAACGCCATCGTTCTGGGGCACCTAGACGCCGGAAATGAGCCATCCGTATATCGTGCTGTGGGCGGCGGGTATGCCGCTGTGGGCAGACACACAACCCAGTTGGATGAAATCAGGGTAGAGGTCTACTCCCAGCACCACGGAGATAGACCCAGGCCGATAGAAGGTCGGGTAAGTCAGGACGAGTATTGAGAATTTGCCTAGCACCGTTTCTGAAAGCTCGCGGTGCACAGGTCTCTACCTTAAATATGACCGCCTTCCTAAGAGCAGAGTCGCTCTAGGATTCAATCACAGTCGAGCCGGCTTGGTCGTCCCCAATACGTGGCACAGCCAGACCGAGGGCCTTGGCAATCGAGCCGTTGATTAGACTCACTGGGGTGCAAGCGTACCTATTGAGCGCTCAGGGTGAGGAAACGCCGACACTGACGGAGCGCGTGAACTCCACGGCACACTCGACTGCGGTATGACTCTTTCCCGTGTGGACGGTGTTTATTCCGCCGGGTGGTCGGTAAGCGAGTCGGAGCCATATTTCTGCGGGAAAAAAAAAACAAAATAACTGTTGGGCTGGAATCAGAAATTAAGTGGAAGCGGAGAGGACAGTACTAGCGTCTTCTGCTCCGTATGCCTTCTGAGAAGCATCGCAAAAGCCATGTAGGTCCCATTCTAGGGCAGGTCGGATCTGTAGCCATCTGGAGATGCATAGTCGGCTGAGACCCGGATAGTCCTGTAGGTCTAACGTCTTGACAGTACTAGCGTCTTCCAGCTCGAGAAAGTCCTCATGCAACAAATGCTCTCTCGGAAGAGCATGGAGTATCCCTTGGTTCATTTCCTCAGCGGGAATCCAGCCGAAAGTAGGGCAGCGGTGAGCTCTTTGATGATTCCGTGGGCGTCGTCTTCAGCGTGGGCCCCGGCGAGAACATCATCTACATACAGTGACGAAGAATCTCACTTCCTTTTGGATGCGAGTGTTGCACGTCGTGTGCTAGCTGTTGCAGGACTCTTAGAACTAGAAAAGGTGCGCAGTTGACGCCGAAAGTGACCGTTTGAAACTCGTAGTCATGAAGATTTCCGCTGCGATCTCGGTAGAGAATACGCTGGAACAGGGTGTGTTTGGGGTTAACAAGAATCTGTTGATACATCTGCGTTATGTCAGCGTTAAAAACGCATTGGAAGAAGCGCCATTTGAGTATCTGCAATGTGAGGTCGGCTTGAAGAGTGGGTCCGATATGCAAGGTTTTATTTAAGCAGTTAGCTCCTTTAGTGGATGGACTAGAGACATTAAAGATGACACGAATCTTGGTGGTAGTGCTGTCAGGTTTGAAGACAGCATGACAGGGAAGATAGAAATAATTCCCGTCCGTTGGTGGAGCTCAAATCCACGTATTCCTGCAACACAGCGTCATAAAGGGCTTTTAAATGATGATTCCTTTGCTGACGCGCCTCATTCCTCAGGAAGTGGGCTAAAGCGATAGGTCAGGAGTCAGCCAAGTCTGCACTATTCGGATCTTTGAACGGTAGAGAAACTACATATCGATCATCCTTCCTCCTTCTGGTAGTCTCCTGGAAACCTGTTCACACAGGACGTCTGCTCCTTTTTTCGGATTTGCCGGAAGATCTTCCACCTTCCAAAACTTGGTGAGAAGCACATCAAGTTTCATCTCGGTTGCTTCCGATCGAGCCACGGGTGCTTGACGAGGCCTTGGTGAATCGGCTAGAATTGGCCCGCACAACACCCAACCAAAAATGGTCTCCAGACCGACGAAATCGCCACCAATGTCCTTTTTGAGGAAATGCGGGAAGAGACAGACCCCAATCATCATCTCAATTGGAGCTGGGCTTTTATTGTGCGGATCAGCCAATGGACGATCTAAGCACTTGTATTGCACCTTGTCTGGAAAAGGACACACTGGGATCGCCCCTGTCTGGGGCGATAAAGGCCAGAGCCTAGCTCGGAATTTGACTGTCACCAGGGGCGGACAGCTTCAGAAGACATTCCTTTTTTGCACTACCTCCTTCGATTTGTCCAATGCCGGAAACTGCTGCGTGAGTATGACAAAACGAAGGTTGGACCAAATTGGACCAAAATTCAATACCCTCCCGAACAAGAGTTGAGTCGGCTCCGGAATCTATCAATGCTCGGATCGTGGGAGCTGGATGGCTGAAGTTGCGAGATCGACTGCAAGGTGAGGGCTCATTGCAGAAGTGCAACAGAGTGTGATAGCGCTGCTTGCAACTTGACGACCCCGAGCAAAGCAGTTCAATTATATAATCCGCAGCCTTATTACTTCGGCTGTTCTTGCAACGGACATATAAAAAAAAAATTGGGGCAGACACGGATCGGATGATTCTCTCAGATGAAAAATCGAGGGGATGCCGCTTTAATCTGGGTCTTCGCTGGATATGCTTGGACCCTCACGGTGGCGGTGGGTTTTCGGGACACTAATGGTATTTATTTATTTATTAAGTATAATTGACAAAAGCGAGAGACAACTTAAACACAAACTAACAATTTTGTTAAAATGTTTCAAAATATCACCAACCCGATGGGGGTATTTTATTTGCCAGTCCGGCCGGCTATGCCCAAGTTCACAGCCCTACATGGTCAGTGATATTATTGAACTAAAGAGAATTGATGATAGAGGCATTTAAGGAAAATTAAAAGTAAAATAGAGAGAAGCTTAACTGTAAATATAAATATATAATAAATATTGTATTGGCAGATATGCCTTAATAACAAATTTATTCACCGTCATGATTGGGTACTTTGATGGATAAGAAAAGCTGAAAGCAAGGATTTGATTAGAGGAAGAGACAGTTCAGAGGAAAAAACGTGATATAATTTATTATAATTCCCACATATTACATGAAATGCACTGTGCAACGAGTAACCCGATGTGAGCAGTGGTAAATGCAACGGACGAAAGTGCCTAGTTGTTCTTGAAGGAACCGAGAAATTAAGTTTCATTAACAGGAAGGACGAATCAATATTACCTACAATCAAATTATGCAGAAAAGCAATCCCAAGGATTGTTCTACGATTTATTAATGAAGGAAGATCAATAAGAAGGAGACGACTATGATAAGACGGTAGACGGAGATTAGGCTCCCAGTTTAGATTTCTGAGTGCAAAGAGAAGGAACTATTTTTGGACCGATTCAATACGATCCTGGCACACTTTATGCTGCGGAGACCAGATAATTGAACAGTATTTTAAAATAGGTCGTACCAGCGAAACATAAAGGAGTTTGCTTACAAAAGGATCATTAAACTTTTTTGCCCAACGTTTAATGAAGCCAAGAACACTTTTGGCTTCATTTATAATGGTTGAGATATGAGTATTAAAGCGAAGTTTTGCATCGAAAAGTACACCAAGCTCTTTGACAGAAAAAATGCGTTTCAGAGAATCGCTATTAATTGAATAATTAGCAATGTATGGAGTAGTACAACAGAAGGTCATTGTCATACATTTAGAAAAATTTAATCGCAACCTATTGCGAGTTAAAATCATCATGTAGGCATTGATGATTGATTGTGTTAGACTAAGAAAGGCAAAATTTTACGTCATCAGCATACATGAAGATCTTTGAATAAGAAATACAACTGGGCAAGTTGTTGATAAATAATGTAAAAAGTAAAGGCGCTAGATGACTACCCTGAGGTACACCTGAAAGAACGAAGATTTGTTTCGAAAAAGATGTTCTCAACACAACTCTTTGAGTTCTACCCTTTAAATAGGATGATAACCAAGATAAGAGTTTAGGAGAAAACACTATGAGATCTAGCTTATGAAGTAATACTTCATAGTGAACTGAATCAAATGCTTTGCTGAAATCTGTATATATAACATCAGTTTGAATTTTATTTAAAGAACTTTCGTTTACTAAGGAAGTAAATTCTAGTACATTAGTCGAGGTTGATCGATTAAGAACAAAGCCATGTTGGAATGGCGAAATAAGTGATTTACAAAAATGTTGTAAGGTTGAGGTTATTATTTTTTCAAATAACTTCGGAATAGCCGATAGTTTGGCAATACCCCTGTAATTAGAAATGTCAGACCTTCCACCTTTTTTATATAGAGGGATACTGAACGAATCTTTCCAAATAGACGGGAATACAGAAGTTTCCAGAGATAAGTTAAAAAGCTTAAGTAAAGGTAACTGAAGGGATTCACAACATTTCTTTATAACACAACTAGGAATATTATTAGCTCCAGGCGAGTAGGAAGATTTCATTGACCGAATGTTTGAAATCAGAGAATCAAGGGAAATATTGGAAGCGTTAATAATATTTGTAGAAGAGATATAATAAGGGTAAGAAGTTTTATAGGGGTCAACAGATGAGTAAGTTGATTGGAAGAAATCAGCAAAAAGATCAGAGGAATCATGATCATTGCAAGAATTGTTAGATTCAAGAAAAAATGTGGAAGGTAAACTAGAAGACTTACGTTTCAAGTTCACAAAGGAATACAAATTTTTAGGGTCACGAGCAAACTGCCTTTTGCAACGCAAAAGGTAATTCTCATAGCAACGGGAATTTAATAAGTTTAAAATTCGACTTGGCTATGGAATATTTAGACCAGTTAATAGGGGGGCTGCACTTTTTAAAATTTTTAAAACATTTAGACTTAATGTTTCTTAAATTAGAAAGCGTCTGAGTAAACCATGTCATCAATAAGAGAGTTTAAAATGTTATAGAAATAGTTGTTGCGCAATTAACATCAACGGAATCATATAACATAGTCCAATCTGTTGCACTAATAAGTTGGTTAAGCAAAGCAAAATTGCACTTATTGTAACAACGACGTTTTGATGGAGTAGGTTCACAAATTGGAGGAGTACTTAGGGACAGAGATACCTCCAATGTAGGATGGTAAATATCCTCAGGTAAACAAAAAGGGGATGATCTAGAAACATTAATGCATGAGTCATCATTAATAAAAACCAGATCAAGCAATCGATTCAGATGATTTGAGATTGAATTCATCTGAGACATAGAAATAGAAAGTAATTCATCAAAGAAAAAATGATCAATTGTAGGAATAAGGGAACTTGAACTAGGATTAGAGATCCAAGAAGTGTTCGGTATATTAAAGTCACCCAACACCAGAAAGAAATCATTATCCTTTACATGTCCATAAATTTCTTTAATGCAAGCCATATGTTGCGCATAAACTTGAACATCAGAAGAGGGGGGAATATATGAACAAGTAATAAAAAGGGAGCAAGATTTAAGGGCTAGTTTAACGGCAACTATCTCGACATCATGAGATGCTGAAAAAATGAATGGCTCGGAGACACTATTAGATTTAACACCTAATGAGACACCTCCACCTCTACGAGACAGTAGAGGCGATATCAAAACGAACACTGAAACTACTCAAAAAAAGACTTTTGAGTTTAGAATTCAGGCTACGAACGTTTTGATATATTAAGAAGATCTGTGAAGCAGGTTGAACTGTTATTAGTTTTTTGGCACAATATTAGTTGAGGATTGTACCGAGGAAGGGTTTAGCAAAACCGGAGACAGCGTATTTCGACTCTTATGCTTAAATTCATGCACAAATACATGAAGAGGCCAAAATTTGGCGTTAAACTTCGATATAGAGACTTTAGCTTTTGATTTGCTGGAAATAAAAGCAGAAACAACATTTAGTTCATCAGACAACTGTTTTGATAGATTATTAATTTTTAAAAATTGAACCCGCACCGAGCTATACATTTTGGAAAAATTTATTTGTTTTTCCCCACACCAACAAATGTAAGGGGAATAAAATAAAGAGAAGAGTTGTGATAGATAAAAAGCAGGATTAAAGTAAAAAATAAAATTACCGACGCTGCACAAATCACAAGCACCTCTCAAAAGGAATTACAAGTCACAAATCACCGCAGATTAAACCACTGCACAAACGCACTACAGTTATAAATGGCAACAATAACCAAAGTCAACAGTGGGAAATAAAAATATTAACGTTTAATCAAAAGCAAAAGACAAAAGCTGCGGGAAAAAAAGCACGTCTACAACTTTCGAGCTAAGCACTTTGAATTGACTTATGATCCTCAGTTGGCTTAAACACGCAATTGCGATCCGTCAGAAAACAGTTCAGATTGTCCCATGATGAAACTGCAGTCATATTTGGGACGGATTTCTCCCACAACAGGATAGTTGATTTGGGTAGCTCGCTCGTACGGATTGAATATCCCAATTCTTTGTACTAGATCCCGAGCGCTCTAAGGTAGTCAATCATCCTTGAAGATCCGTCTGCAGCTCTCGCAAGGACTTGACTAATTCCTGCGCAACCATGGGAATTTGGAGCAGCTGCTTGGCTTGGGTCATGATCAACAGTCGATAATTTTCCCTCATTCGTTAAAGGGGACTTTGAGACGATAGTTCTGGCTTCATCGCGGGTTTTACAGTTAAGGTGGTAGAGTTTCTCCGCTTTTGCCAGACACAGATTGTGAATGTATATCGCGGGGAACAAATCGCGGAATGTTGGTCACGCAAGGCTATCGCCTTCGAAAATATCTACCTCACATGGAACAGTCGGTGGCCTTGGGAAGCCACCGGAGCGGGAACAGTCTAGCTGGAGCGAGAACAGTCTGATATCTGCTCGATGCTTTCTCCAAAAAGTGTTCCGCATCGCATATACATATATCCCATAACAGTCAGTCACCGACTAACACTCAGCGCGAGCAGACGTCAGTTGCTAACCAATCGTGCTGTTATCAGTTCTCATCTCTCCTCACACTCTTTCTATCAACCGTTACTTTAACAAAATATTAGTTTCAAGCGCTTGATCGCAGATAAAAAAAAAAAAACCATGGGTGGCCCGGGGCCCCCAAACCTGGGACATAATCGGTTCAGCCCTCTGGCCGACAGTCACCCAACAAAAAAACCTAAACCACCTTCAAAAACTTTAAATGACTTTCCCGAACTGCCATCTAACAATATTGCTAACCCAAAATATATAATAATCTCCGCCAAAGAAAGTGATAAAACAATCTCTGAATAATCTTGCTTCGCTGTACACAAGGCGCTTAAGCACATCAATAAGAATATTAACTCAATAACAAATTTACAAGACGGAAATCTACTAATGCTGGTTCAATCAATCGACGACGCCAACAAATTCATCAACGCAAAAGAACTCCCAGGTATATGCAAAATAGAATGCCAACTCCACCAATCAGTTAATTCGGTTAAAGGGACTATTTATGCACCCTACCTTATTAACGTGCCCGAAAACGAAATTCTTGAAGAGCTCGCCTCCCAAAAAATTATCGCAATCTACAAATTCACCAAGCAAGTTGAGGGTGTAGCAAAACCGTCGGGTGTTATGCTTCTTACTTTCGATCTCTATAACCTTCCATCGTAATCGACATATGCTGGCACACTGTAAAGGTATCCGAATTTGTTCCGAATTCCATGCGGTGCAAATCTTGCCAAAAACTCGGCCATACCCAAAAATACTGCAAGAACGAGCCAAGGTGTAGTAACTGTGGACTCATCCCGCACTCTGGTACCTGCTCTCCAAAATGCGTGAATTGCTCACAGAACCATGCTGCCTCGACAAAAAATGTAGTGCATTCTTACAGCAAAAAGAAATACTGAAAATAAAAACCACGAAGAAGTGTACAATGAGAGAGGCAAAGCTTCATTACAAAGCTGCCTTGCCTAAACCATCCAAGCCCGACAGCTACGCCGCAGTCACAGCAAACATAGAAAACGAAAATAGCACAGCACAAAAAGCAAAGTACAACATAAACCGTTACACTGATAAGAGCAATATTGGTGGCTCTGACGATCGCCTGTCGTCGCCCGACTCGCTTCCACATAATAACTCTCAATCTCCTTCTACTCTCTCCTCATCACTTCCCTCTTCATCCCAACTGCCCCCTTCTCTATCTCAATTCTTCGAAAAAACAATCAATAACCGAACAAAACCAAAATCACCTACTCACTCACACTTAACACAAAACACAGTGGTGTTGTGGTGTTGTGGCTCAATTGAGTCATTATCTGATTCAACACCAAATAACACCATCGATCTTGACCCAACTGAGTCAATGTTCAACTGATACAATAATAATAATAAATAAATAAAAAATAAAAAAAAATACTATGTTCCCTGAAGACATACATACATATATCAATTATTACTTCATTTATCTATGATCATTAAAGTTATTCAATGGAACCTAAAAGGATATATAAATAATTTTGATGAATTAACGATTCTAATAAATAATATAAATCCAGATATAATATGTCTTCAAGAAACTAACTTACCTTTTAACTCAAAAAACATAATCTGCAACAAACAATACATAGGTTACTTCACTAACCTACCACACAACCTTAATGCCAAACAAGGAATAGGAATTCTTGTTAAAAGGCACCTACCGCACTCTCTGCTCCCTTCTCTGACCAGCTCAAGTATACTTCACTTGGCCATTCAATTAAAACTTAACGAAAAATTTACTATTCTTAACAGCTATATCCCCCCCGATCAATATTTTTCTGGGAACGAAATACTTACCATAATAAACAGCTTCTCCGCTCCACTATTGTTTACTGGAGATTTCAATGCCTGGGGTTTTGCTTGGGGCTCTCCACGCACCACCTCCAGAGGTAAAAACATTATCGAAGCCGTCTCAAAAACTAGCCTATCTCTTTTGAATAATGGCAGTCCAACAAATTTTTCCACATATAAGACTTACACGCACATAGACCTCACGTTTATCTCCTCTAATCTGCATCCACACTGCAATTGGGAAGTTTTACCCAACTTATACAGCAGCGATCATTTCCCGGTCATAACTGAAATACTAAATCAGTTTCATTTTGAAAAGTCTAAATTCTCCCCTACATTCAAAATTGATTTAGGCAATTGGGAATTGTTTCGTTTAAACTATAATACCCATACCTCATTCACACAAAATGCAGACATTCAACTGCAAGTCTCCCAAATGACCAAATCAATTCGCATGGTGGCAAATAAGGCAATTCCACAGACCAAACCTCATACATTTAAAAGAAAGATAATTTGGTGGAATAAAAATCTGGGAGATCTTCGGGATAAAAAGCAAAAATTATGGCAAACCTATAAATACAAAATGACAGATGCTAACCTCATAGCTTACAAAAGAGCAAATGCGTTCTTTAAGCGTGCAGTTAAAGAAGCCAAACGTGAGAGCCTCGGTGCTTTCACATCCAATATTTCTCCTCAATCCTCCTCCAAAAAAATCTGGCGCGACATTAAATCCCTGGTGGGGGTCCCCCCTCCCCAGCTTAAGTGTAGCAGAGCTAATAATTAATAACGGCACCCTTAGAAATATCGAACATATTTGCCACAACTTGGTCAAAGTATGCCGAAGACTGCAACTTCAACATTCAATACAGGCAACAAAAGGCAGCATCCCTTGAGTATGTTCATGCTCCTGGTAGACTTAGTCTATCTGCTAAACAACTCGAATACGATTTCACAGAGTTAGAACTAGAAACTGCCCTAACAAAGGCTAAAGGCAAAACACCAGGTCACGACAGAATCTCGTATCCGATGCTTAAACAACTGCCCGCCACAGGCAAAGCAGAGCTTTTAAACCTATACAACAATATATTTTCTGTTGGTCAGTACCCCCACGTGTGAAAATCTGCCATCATTGTACCTATCCCAAAACCAAACAAACCATCTGATGAAGTTGCTAGCTACCGACCCATCTCATTACTTCCATGTATCGCCAAAACATTCGAAAAAATGATCGCCCGTAGACTCTTATGGTACGCTACCAAAAATAAACTGATCAGCTCGAACCAAGTAGGCTTTAAACCCAAACACAGTACGATGGACTCTCTGCTGCACTTGCAGCACTTCGTGTCAGACGCCCTTTCCTCAAGAAATCATGTCACACTTTTGGCGACAAATTTCGAAAAGGCATTTGATCGCGTGGGAGCCCATACTGTTCTTCAGCAACTCGAACAATGGGGGGTGGGTACAAAAGTCTTCAATATAGTGAAGGCTTTTATGTCCCGCCGCTCATTTCGAGTCAGGATCAACAACGTACTTTCAAACTATCACAATTTATATACTGGCATTCCCCAAGGATCGCCATTATCGGTTATTCTATTCATTATAGCATTTGAAGAAATCAACAAAATTGTATCTAATCATAAAAAAATTCAATCAATCATGTACGCAGATGATACCATAATCTTGAGTAAAATCAAGGACTTAACAAAACTTAACAATATTTTAAAAGATATACTTAAGGAAATATACAACTGGGGTCTGGGCTCTGGTGCAACCCTATCTCCCAGTAAATGTAAAATTTTGCACATTTGTAAAAAAAAAGATGTACATACTCTAGTTTAAGCTTTAATAACTTTACTATAGAATGCGTCCAGGCTCTTAAGATATTAGGCCTATATTTCGACAAGAGAATGACATTTAAAAATCACTGTCTATATCTCAGAGATAACCTCGAAAAAAAACTAAACAATATAAAATATCTTAGCTCCAAACATTCCTTAATAAATACAAATAGTCTTATAAATGTCGCCAGGGCTCTTATACTGGCAAAAATAGATTACGCGTTGCCAATATTCGGCTGATGCGCAAAGTCACATATCCGCATGTTTAAACCAGCCTACCAACCAGCCTACCACAAGGCGTCCTAGCAGAAGCGGGTTTGTCCACAATAGAGGACAGAGTTGCAGAAACAACAGCCCTGCTTATCCCGAAAATGTTCTGCTCACCCAACCAGCTCCTTCAAACTGTGGTACGGAAGGCTATAAAACAACGGAGAACTTACCGATACCTCTCCACAATACGCCGATGCGCCGCTCTCTCCAAAGAATGGAATATCGCAACTCCAACAACACCGAAAATTCCTAGCGCCCCTTCATGGCTTCTTAGACAATCCTCTATTAACTGCGCGCTACAGAAATTTAAAAAAAATCACACAAACTGGGAAACTTTCCGCCAACTATTTTATAATGAAACATATTTTGGGTTCCCAGCCACAGGGGCATTAGGGGCAATGAGTTGGCTGACAAAGCAGCAAAAGCAATGTCAAAGTATCCCACAATCATGATACTCCCTTCAGCGGAAAAAGATCTGCGAAAAGTTATTCTCAAAGAGCTCCACTCGCAAAAAATCGAAATCTGGGCTAACTTTCATCACAGATACAGGAACTGCAACCCAAAATTGGAGAAAGTCAAGTTCCCTATCAACACATCCCGAACGAAAAACTCTATTTTCACCCGCCTCCGGATAGGACACAGCGGTGGCACCCACAGCCATGTATTGTCAGGAGACCCAAAACCGAACTGCCACTTATGTGGTCTAGAGCTCTCTACCGCACACCTGCTGGATACCTGCAAAAAATTAGCTATCATCAAAAAAGCTCATTTTCCAAATATACTACCCTCATCCTTCTTACCCTACGTCACAACAATAAATATAAATAAAATATACATATATTTACAAGATTGTAATTTAACAAATAAGATATAATCCTACATAGAGCCGAAGGCCTGGACGCTAGCGCTCTTATTATATACTTAGCTTTAATATTCTTGTGTATTATAGCTAACTTTGTAAAAATAAAAAAAAAAAAAAATAAAAATCCCATAACAGTATGCGTACGTGGCTTTGATGGTGCTTCACATCATCTGACTCTCATCACGGTTTAGGCCAGTAAAGGCCCTGTGGCAGCGGGAATATTCCGACTGCACGTTCGCCCAAAGTGACTTCAGCTGCTCTAAGTACATTTTTATAGAATACAAGGGACTCTCTTCACTTAGATCTTCACTTTCACGAGCCTCGAACATCGCCAAAGCATCGTATGTCGCAATAAAATCGGAAGGCGACATATTGGACCGTTCTCTGAGCTGTTGAGAAGTGTATCGAGTGAGTATGGGAAACTCTGCCTCAGGCACGACGACCGTCGGAGTCGAAGAGATGCTCCTACGAGGATTGGAGATGGAGGATGTGGGAGGCCGAGAAGTCGGAGACCCGCTATGGCTACGAGAGGTCGCCGTAGATGAACGAATGGGGGTGCGCTTGGTTAGCACTGGACGAGGCGTCGATGGAGTTTCGGACAAAGTGTCTGTGCGACTTGGAACTGTTAGGCTTGCGGACTTTTGAGCAGCCTTGGATGTAGGAGAAAGGATATTCTAGGACCAAACAGGTGAAAAAACGAAACGAGAGGTAGTGGACTGCTTACGGGTTAATTGTAGGAGCAATAACTCACTTATGATATATGCAATTTATATGCAATCGACCACAGAACGCGTTTTATAACTAACATTCGATAATGTTTTTAATCGATAACATTAAAACTAAAAGAGTTATCGACTTTTTTTTAACAAACTCGATCTTTTCGTGCTATTCACGGACCTACATAAAAAATTTCAAGTCTGTAGCTCTTATAGGTTCTGAGACCCACGCGTTCATACATACGGACAGACGGCCGGACAGACAGACAGGGCTAAATCGACTCGGCTTGTCTCCCTGATCAAGAATATATATACTTTATGGGGTCTGCCACGCCTTCTTCTGCCTGTTATATACACACACATTTCAACAAAAACATTATACCCTGAATTCCCATTTTCAATGGGTTCAGGGTATAAATATAATGTGATAGGTGCCTCTATGGGGTGCTGGGACGTGAAAAAGTATTTCGCTGTCGGTTGCGTCCGACTGAATCGTTGTTACTTGTTTTTGTTCTCTTTTGGCTCTAATGGTCTTTTGCCGCGCGTTTACTGATTAGTATTTGATTTTGCGTTTGCTAAGCTGTGTTTTTGTAGATTGCAGCACGTCCTGTCTCCAGAGAGGTGAAAGTGATACTGCCCTTTACAATTATTAATGCCAAATCGAATATAAGCGCATTTAAAAATTAGTTTGAACAGAAAACTAGGCTATTTATATCTCTAAGAACAGGGGAAGAGATTGACTGCAGTTGAAATATTGAAAGATTGAAAGAATTTAGATTTTCGTTTTTAATCGATAACAATAAAACGATAACAGTTATCGAATTTCTGAAACAAACTCGATATGCGCGCCCTATACAGGTACCTACAAAAAAGCTAGCTATTGTAGGTTCTGAGATCGACGCGTTCATACATACGGACAGATGGACAGATAGACGGACAGATAGACAGACGGGACAGGGCTAAATCGACTCGGCTTGGATCCCTGATCAAGAATATATATACTTTATGGGGTCTACCAGCCTCCTTCTGCCTGTTACATACATACACATTTTAACAAAAACATTATACACTGATGTCCCATTTTCAATGGGTTCAAGGTATACAAAAAAAAAACTACCAAACAAGAAACCGCATGTAAACGCGACAACGAATCCATCTAAAACAAAAACAAGAAAAAAGAAACAAATTTTATTCTCACTTAAACTCTATACTCACCTTCAACTCTAACTCAAAACAAAACTATTAATCAATTAAATACATTAAAAGTTTTTAGCAATGCTAAAAATTATACAATGGAAAATGAAAGGATATACCTCCAAGAAACAGACTACTACAACATAATCACCCCCATGCCTGTACCAATAAACTTCCAAATTTACACCAATAAAGCCTGTAACCGATTTGACGGCGTGTCTATAATAATTCATAAATCCATACAACACAAACAATCACACCAACCTGGGCACTTTGAAACAATTTCAATAGAACAAAAATAATTATACGCTCTACATACATCCCTCCCAACAAATCTTTCTCACTCAAATGTTTATATGACCACTTTGAAACACACAACACTAACAGTAACCAAATCATTTTAAGGGACTTTAACAGCCGACATCACATTTGGGGCTCATCTCAGCACAACAGAAGAGGCAGAATTTTATCCAAATTTATACAAAACGCAAACCTCACCATACTCAACGACGGCTCCTCAACTAATTTTTCTACTCATAATACATTTACCCACATAGACCTCTCTTTATGCTCCCCCTACATGGAAGTGATCACTTTCCAATCCTGATCTCTTTATTCCCACAAACACAAGCAACATTTTTCAAAATATAAGAAGCCAACTGGCCACAATATGCAAAATTAACTAACGACATTAGCAAACACATACGCAATAGCAAAAATATTTTTTAAAAACCTCCTTCAATAAACAATATAATCATTCAAGCCGCCCATCGCAGCATACCCCAATCTACGCCACACCACTACAGTAAAAACACACCCTGCTGGAATAAAACCCTCACAGTACTTCGGAAAAACAAATTTAAAACATGACAAAATTTCAAAAACAGTAACACCACTGAGAATCTGCTCAATCACAAACGAGCCAATGCCCTTTTTAGGAGAGAACTTAAAATTTCAAAAGCTAAAGCCATGACTGATCTTACAAGCACTACAGAGCCTAATACCCCCTCCGATAAAATCTGGACAAATATCCGACGCCTCTGTGGGCTTAACCCAAACAAAACAATACACTGCATCACAGACACAATCAACAACTCACCCACTACTGACACAATCCAAATAACCCACCTCTTCGCTCAACATTGGTCTGACCACTCCAAAGATATAAACTTCTCCCCAAAATTTAACACCACTAAATACACCAAAAAATCAATTAACTACATACCCAACTAGAGAACACAATAATGAGAAACAGATATTACACTAATAGAACTAATATCCGCACTACAGCCCCTCAAAGAAACAACTCCTGGCTCCTGGAATATTCTATCCCCTAATAAAAAACAGCTCCTACACACTAAAAATCAGAATAGTAAGTAAACCTTTTCAACAATATTTTCAATAGTTTCATCCCTCAATCCTACAAAACCAGCCTAATCTAACAGCCTAACTGTTGTTTATTTAAAACCCTAGAACAAATTATTGCGAAACGCCTTTGGTGGTTTGTCACCCAAAACAAATTAATACACCCAAACCAGACAGGCTTCAAACAGGTAAATCAGTAACAGATAGTCTAATCCTATCAGACAACCTGATAACTGAATCCCTGAGATCCAAAAAACACATCTCAGTATTTGCACTTGATTTTTTAAGGGCATTCGACAGAGTTGGAGTCCATACCATTATAGACGAGCTTATGCAATGGAAAGTTGGACCAAAGACAATTAATTTTGTAGAGAATTTTATGACAGCCCGCAAAATAAAAGTACAAATTAAAAACATAATTAGCCGCCCCATCCATTCCACAACGGCATTCCTCAGTGTTCACCCCACAGGGTGATCAGGGGGAGCCAACGGCTGAGCCTTTTTATTGTGACAGATGGCGGGCACACTGGAATGTGTGACTGGGACTTCTCTGTAAATCGCCATTAGCTCGGTCTTTTCCTCGCTTTTTATACTTATATTTCTTACTCTTACATATATCTCTTACTGCAATAAAAAGTGAATTGTGCTACATTAAAACCGCGCGTTATTTTTTTGTTACCGCGATCCACCCCCTATAGTGTGAAGACATTGGCAGCCGCCAGTTGCTTATTCCGGCCAGTCCGCCCTACTACAAACATTGGTCCTTCGAGCCGGATATCCTTCCGCTCCTCCAGCTTGCATCGGTGGAAAGAACCCGATAAGTATAGATCTTCTCACTCTCTTATAAAAGTTACATTTACACACACACGTAAAGGTGTGAGGTTTTCCGCTCTTCCATGTGTACCTACATATGTACATACCGGATATCCTTCCGCTCCTCCAGCTTGCATCGGTGGAAAGAACCCGATAAGTATAGATCTTCTCACTCTCTTATAAAAGTTACATTTACACACACACGTAAAGGTGTGAGGTTTTCCGCTCTTCCATGTGTACCTACATATGTACATACCTGACCTGCCTCAAGGTATCACGGTATAAGTTATTTATGTTCGTGCAGTGTGTCTTCCATTTCCATAATTTCTCCTCCGAGAACATTGTTGTGTTTTGCCACTCACATATGTATATACGTGCATGCACAATTTGATATTCATATGTACATACATACATATGTATCATCTATACCTACTGCTAAAGGAAACAACTGCAAGTGATTCTTAAAACACTAAACACCGCGATACAGTGTCAAAGCGCCACACACCAACAAATAAACAAATAATTTAATTAAACTGTGTATGTATGTTTATCGATGCATACATACATATGTATGTATGTATTTGGCATAGGCGCAACAACATTTGCACTACGATGACAATTGCAGCCACTCCGATTGGCTTTCCGCAATTTAAAACTTATAATTTAACAAGTAAGAAAACTCTAGTCGGGGTCCCGACTAGGAAATACCCTGAACACCGCGCTATCTGATCGGTCGTGTTTCTGATTCTGCGATCTACCGTTTGTCTATCGTTGTCAAAACGTAACAAGTAAGAACGTTGCTGTCGGACGCAACCGACAGCGAAATACTATTTCACGTCCCAGCAGCACACAGGGGCATCTATCACATTATATTTTTTAAAATTTAACCTTAAATCCCCACTTTCGCCGGTCAAATTAGCTGCAGATTAAAACTTTTCATTGGAGGTGGCCAGACAGTTTCAATTAGGATCGAACCCTTACCTTAGCAAAAACACGCACCTAAATCGAGAGAGATGGCATCTCTCAAAATAAGAGAGGTAGCAACTCTGAAAATGTGTACATTGCGCCCCGATGTCATCGATCTAGCCGAATTCGCATTACTTTTTGCTACGAGCAAAAATCAGTGATCTGAGAGCGCTCGTTTTGTAATATATTCTTATCCTCCGCTCTCTTCTCTCTCAAAAATACATATATGTATATGTATGTAACAATTCACTAGCAGCATCAGGCATAAATTAAAATTTATTCGCTAAGGTTCCATTTCTTCTGTTGCGACAGTAGAGTATACCAAAATGTTGAAAAGTTTTTCCATGTCCATACAAAATGTTATTCAATTTCATTTGAATGACAATTATAGAAACCATCGTTTGAGTCGTGTTACCGAAGGACCCCTCGCAGAGCACTGATTTTCTGTCATAGACGACATTTTGCGTGTGTGAATATTTTGTGCGATTTGGTGTTATATGGTTAGTACTCATACGGTGATACGTCGGCAGTAATATTCTCATTATTTTTAGAATTTACAAAACTATTGCGTAGCAGTGAGCTACAAGCACACGCATACAGGTCAAGCTATGTATGTATGCTCAGTATGCGACACGGCCCTCATGACAAATCACTCGTCCTCGTGTGTTGTCTTAACGCAGCTACATAAGTGACAATACTTTATGATTCGACCACTCCTCTGAGTATTTTAAAGAACCTCTTTATTTTTTACACAAAAAGAAATTAAGATTAGCTATTATTCGTATCATACCAATCAACAATTTTCAATTTACAACATAATCAATTCCAATTCCATCTATTTCAAAACAAATTAAAAACTATTTAATTTTCTTAACATTTTAAGTGTTATATATCATATCACTGGAATTCGCACATTTTTATGTTTATTTACGAAGTGAAATGGTATATTGTTTTTGAGCAATGTTCGTCATGCTGTCCGAATGAACGCAAACCATTCTACGCTATCGAAGGTAGTGACTTGAAATTTGGAATATATTTGTACATATGTGTATACCCTCAGAGAGGGTGTAGAGAGTTGGGTTTTGGAATATATACTTGCGGCAATATCCCCAGATCAAAAAGCTATAGCTGATATACCTACGCCTATTGGGGGCCCGGCAAATCAGTTCTAAAGGTAGGCGTGAGTTACTGTTACGATCATATAATGATCGACCAAAAAATGATATGCTAGATACTTGAGACTTGATATATGTATATACTCGGTTAACATCCCTAAATCGAAAACTTTTGGTGAACAAATCTGCGCAAATAGGGGGTGTGGCAAATCGTATGACCTTATATGTCGCCCAGTTTTGGTGCTAAAAACTTAAAAATGTAATATTAAGTTACTGATGACCCCTCTATCGATTCCATAAAAAATGCTTTTTGTCGCTTTTGGGACGTGTCTTAATCGTGACAAAATACCCTGTAACTGTTGGATTCTTGGATTTTAAACATCCAAATATTACAGTTATTTTCCTGAAGACCCACTCTACGGCGTGGAACAGGAAAGAGCTTCAGTTTTTGAGCTACAAACTCAGAACATAATGACTTGGTGACCGTGATCTATTGATTTGCCAAATATTATGTATGTATGTATTTAAAAGAATATTTTAGTAAAAATACATAAATAAACAAGTAAGAAAACTCTAGTCGGGGGTTCCGACTAGGAGATACCCTAAACCCCGCGCTATCTGCGTTTTTTTAAATACTGCATAATTAGCATTTCGTATAAACGCACAGAAACTAAATTCAATTCATTTTCAATTGTTTAGCTTATAGCGCCATCTATGGTTCGATAGAATACTGCCATCCATGTTTCGATTTATTGAACAGCTGATAATTAGCAAATCATAGCGGCATCTATTGGAAATATGTACACTAAAGCTTGCAGTTCTTAGAATTTTCTAGATGCGAGCAGTTCAGTGTGTATGTGTGTATGCACATGTATAGGAAAACAATTTGCTTTGCGTTGCTGGTCACGTGTTTGGCTGATTGGGCAAATGTTTTGTTTAATAACTTCTGCGCGAATTAATTGATTTGAATGAAATTTTCAGCTTATGATCAACGATCATGTTTTATTACATTTTTCCCAATTTTAAACAAGTAAGAACGTTGCTGTCGGACGCAACCGACAGCGAAATACTATTTCACGTCCCAGCAGCCCAGGGGCATCTATCACATTATATTTTTTAAAATTTAACCTTAAATCGCCACTTTCGCCGCTCAAATTAGCTGCAGACTAAAACTTTTCATTGGAGGTGGCCAGACAGTTTCAATTAGGATCGAACCCTTACCTTAGCAAAAACACGCACCTAAATCGAGAGAGATGGCATCTCTCAAAATGAGAGAGGTGGCAACTTTGAAAATGTGATTTAAGTTCATTGGCGAGCGTTGAGGTGTGGGCTCGAACCCCGGTGCGGTCATGTTGATATTTTTGTTATATTTTCTTTATTTAGTTATTTTGTATTAATAAAATATTCTTTTCAAACATATATATATAATTTAAAAAGTCAAAAGACAAGGTCAAAGGTCACAAAGTCATTATTTGGCGCGTTATTGGCTCAGAAGCTGCAGATGTTTCAGTTTTGATTTGCCACGCCCCCAGTGGCCGTAAACAAATAATTTTTGGCATGTGCATAGAGTGGGCGTTCAGGAATATAACTGTAAAATTTGGATGCTTACATTCGAAAAATGGGAAAATTACAGGGTATTTTTCTGTATGTCACGCCCCTTTTGGGGCGTAACAATAATTTTTGGGGAATCGATAGAGGAAGCCCCCAGTAACTTAACATTCAATTTTGAAGCTTCTAGCACTAAAACTGTGGGAGATATAAGCTGATATTAGTTGCCACGCCCCCTAAAGGCGTAGATATATCCGCCATAGCTTTTCGATTGTGGGATGTTAACCCGAGTATATATACCAAATCTCAAGTCTCTAGCATCAATAGTGCTCAAAATATAACGAAACTAGTAAACTCATTTCATATTCAGATCCGATTTGCCACGCCCCTAGTAGGCGTGGCCATAAAATTTTTTTGGCGATCCGTATAGGATCGTAACAGTAACCCACGTACCAAATTTGGACGTTCTAGCTTTAAAACTGTAGAAGATACCGTTTGACCCGGTTTGCCACGCCCCCAATGGGCGTAGATATACCATAGCTTTTTGATTTTGGGATGTCGACATGAGTGTTCAGTTAAAATCTCAACTCTCTAGCTCTTCTAGAAGTAGTGTTTCTGAGATACAGGAAAATGCATTTTCCGAGTTGCCACGCCCCTAGTGGGCGTGACACTTTATCAGACACTTGACACTTTATCAGACTAGGGTATACACGAGTATATATTTCAAATTTCAAGGCTCTAGCTTCAATAGCGTGGAAATGGTTTGCGTTCATACGGACAGACGGACAGACAGACGGACGGACGGACAGACGGACGGACAGCATGACGGACATTGCACAAAACCAATATACTATATCACTACGTGAAATAGTATACAAAGCTGTTGTGCTTATCAGCAGAAATCTATTTTAAGACGCCGTCGCGCACGGTGTCTGTGCAAACGGAGTAAACAACAATAACTACTTCGAATTTGATAAACCACACGTACGCTTGCCCACTGGGCAAGCGGCTTTTGTCTTCTTCTCGTTTTTTATTTATTTTTTTTCTTTTTGCTTACAATTTGCTTATTTAGCTAATAAATATAAAAATTGTAAATATGAATGGAATTCTATCGACTCACTCACTACCTAGTGATAGGTGTGAAAAGATAGAGGAGATGAAGAAAGTTGCTGGTGCGATCCCAAATCTTAGCCAGCGGTTCGCTGAGCGAAACAATGACACAACTGGCACAAAAGGCAGCTTATAAGAACAAGTGCCCGTTTCAATCACCTGAACTAATAGGCAGAAAGAAACGTAAAGGGGCTGATGGCGCATCTCAATCCATGCAAAAGAGCTAAGCTGCAGCCCAGCGACCTTCTCAAGGTGCCACCCAAGGTTTTGGCATCCTCCTCAACTGCACCGCCGCTAAGCAACAACCTTTTTGCCGATTTGGCCGAAGAAGCGGACGATATTATGGAGCAAGAAATTTGCTCTAATGTAGATGAGGAATCACAGAGTGGCAATGGACAAAGCTTCAAAACGACTCACAAAGCCTCCAGCTAAATGCGTCCCAGAAGTCAATAATCCCGATTCTCTAGAGCAGGCGCTTAATCTGTGTGTTGGTGACAACAATTACAGCATTCGCACATCCAAGTTTGGAGTGTCACGCATCTACACCACCAACTCGAATGCGTTCCGTGCAGTGGTTCAACATCTAACGACATTAAACTGCAAATTTTGGCATCATCAGCTCAGAGAGGATAAGCCTTTCACTGTAGTTCTAAAGGGAATCCATGCAAATGTCCCCAATGTACAAAACGAAAATAACTTTGCTGATCACGGATATGAAGTTCTCAACATATATTGCCCGAGAAAAGCAGATTGGCGGAATGCGCAACTCAGTGCCGATGATGATGAAGCGACGATCAACTACAAAACTAGGCAAAATCTGTTTTTTGTTAATATCAAGCAAGTCCCGAATGTTACTGATGAGTCACCGTGGAGCTTGCTCCTCGAAGAAAAGAAGTTCTACAGTGTCTGAGATATCAAATCTTTGGGCATTCCAAAAATTATTGTGTTCGAGATCCAATTTGTGCAAAGTGTGCCGGTCCACACTTGACTGGATGTGCACTTTGCACCAGTGAAAACTGTGTGTGCATCAACTGCGGTGGTGATCATTCCTCAACTGACAAAGACTGCCCAGTCAGAATAGAAAAATAAAAAAAATAATAAAGCAGAGACCAAGGCTTCCAGCTGCTGGAAATGCTGTCAACCTCAAACATAATCAGGCCTCATCCTCTAGTGGGTTTATCTCAGCTGAAACTTTAAATGGCAATAAATTTCTGGGTTTGGAAAACTCCATTCATGAGATCAACAATAGAATGGAACAACTCTTTAAGCTGGTGCAGGAGACTGTGGAGGCAAACAAGTCCTTCCGAGAAATAGTCCAGGTACTCATCTCACGTAACCCGAAATGAATTAACCGATATTAAAAATCGGATTGTGGAACGCACGAGGACTAGGTAGGGACTCAGAGGAGCTCCGGTTATTCCTCGCTGTACATAATATTGATGTAATGCTCGTCACCGAGACCCACATGCGAGAAGGACAAAGTTTATTCCTACTGGATACTCTTCTTACCACGCTTACCACCCCAGTGGCAACGGCAGAGGTGGCGTTACTGTCGTTGTGCGCTCTAACATTAGCCACAGTCCACAGCCCTCCATCACTAGCTACACAACACAGATAGCTATCGTGCAAATGCAGACATCTGAGGGATCTGTTGCAATAGCGGCTGTGCGATGGATAAAGGCGGGACTAGAGTCCATTTTTGCCATGCTAGGCAACAAGTTCATTGCAGGCAGAACACTGCAGGAAGTCATTGCAAACGGCCAGTACCAAGTTCTCGCAACTGGGGAACCGACGTTCTATTCATACAACTCTCGGGTAGCTCCATCGGCACTAGACTTCTTCGTTGTAAAAGGATTCAGCATGGCAAGGCTTAATATCAGAACGCTTTATGAGCTTTCATCGGACCATATTCCTCTTCTAGCTGATTTACACACAATGCCACTTAAAAAGCCACAACGGTCCAGTTTACTAGCTCGTGGTGCTGACGTAGAGGTATTTAAGGCTCATCTGACGCAACTTACCGACCTAAACATTGTTATTGAAGGAGCTGACGATATAGACATCGCCATAAACAGCTTTATGGAGCAGATAAGGCAAGCAGCAATAAGAGCAGCACCAAGAAACGCTCATCGCACTGGAGATACTAGAGGCATTAAGCTTCCTCCCACAATTACTAACTTTGTGAGTCTCAAACGCAAAGTCAGAAAGGAATATGCGAGAAGTGAAGCTGCTTGTGTCTAAGTTGAAGCCCAAGAAAGCTCCTGGCGCAGATCTTCTTGACAACAGAATAATACGTATACTGCCAGAACAAGCTCTCTTGTTCCTGGTGCTAATATTCAACAGTATACTAAGCGTCGGATACTTTCCGAAAGCCTGGAAGTCAGCGAGCATCATCATGATACCTAAACCAGGAAAGCAGCCAATTGAGGTGGAATCTTATAGGCCGATTAGCCTTCTTCCTTCACTGGGCAAAATGATGGAGAGGCTGATCCTCAACAGACTTCCCAATATTGAGGCAGTTACTCGTGCGATTGAAGCCGGAGTTCCCCATGGCAGCGTTCTAGGCCCCACCTTATATACACTCTTCACTGCGGATATGCCAACACACACTTCAATCAGTGGACTTGGAGCTAGAGATGTGCTAATCGCAACCTACGCTGATGATACTGCAGTGCTCACAAAAAGCTCCTGCATTTTCCAGGCTACTAGACCACTCCAGCAGTACCTAGATGCATTTCAGGTTTGGGCTGGAAAATGGAACGTGAGCATCAATGCTGGTAAATATGCAAACATGACATTCGCAAACAGGATAAGTAACTGTCCTGGAGTTACACTTAATGGCCGAGTACTACACCATTCCTCGGCATACAAGTACCTCGGTGTCACCTTGGACAGAAGCTTGATATTTCAAAGGCATGTCACGTCGCTGCAGCACGCCTTTCGGGATAAAATGACAAAAATGTCTTGGCTGCTTGCACCACGATACAAGCTGTCACTGGACAACAAGGTGAAAATTTATAAGTGCATTCTAGCTCCCACACTATTTTATGCTATCCAGGTGTTTGGCATTACTGCTAAGACGCATCTTTACAAACTGCGAGTTCTCCAGGCGAAAACACTGATTAAGATCAGTGGTGCTCCTTGGTATATGAGAATCAGGGACATCGAGCGCGACCTCAGGGTGCCAAAAATAGGAGACAGGATACAGGAGGCTGCCAAAAAATACCTCAACAGACTCGAATCCCACCCAAACGCTCTGGCCAGGCGACTTGGCATTGCAGCCCAAAGATAGGCAAGGCCCCGCATAAGAAAAAGATTAAAGCGCCACCACCCTCATGACCTGCTGATACGGGTCCTGACTTGAATCAAATCAATAGTTCAGAATCTTATAAATCTACGATCTCTCCAATAGTCTCCATAGCATTACGAATCAATAAATCAAACTCCTATTAGATTAAGTTGCATTACTGGTAATAGAGCGCTGATAATTTGTATATTTTGTGAAATAAAGATGACAATGGCCGAATGGCCAAATGTTTTGTTTAATAACTTCTGCGCGAATTAATGGATTTGAATGAAATTTGAAGCTTATGTTCAACATATTTTACAAAATTTTTTCCAATTTTTAAAAATGTAAACCCATTCATTTACTGGTTTTGAGTGACACTAATCTCAATTATAATATTTGGGGAAATTTTGGAGCCGGTATCCAAAATTTAACAAAAATCAAAACTACATAAAATAAATATAAAACTTACAAAAAAATTTGGGGACTCTAGCTACGTGGGAGATATAATGTTATAACTATCATTCGATAATGTTTTTAATCGATAATATTAAAATTAAAATAGTTATCGACTTTTTTTTAACAAACTCGATCTTTTCGTGCTATTCACGGACCTACATAAAAAATTTCAAGTCTCTAGCTCTTACAGATTCTGAGATCGACGCGTTCATACATACGGACAGACCGACGGACGGACAGACGGACAGACGGGCATGACTATATCAACACGGCTTGTCACCCTGATCAAGAATATATATACTTTATGGGGTCTGCCACGCCTCCTTCAGGGTATAATAAAACACAAACATTTTCATAATTTGCAAAACCTGTCGTTGCGTTTTCTTGTTTTTTCACCGGTTTGGTCCGATAATAGCCTTTCTCCCACATCGCTCACTCTAAAATGCCCACTGAACCATACAAGGCTGATAAGAAGTCCGCTAGCTTTACGGTTAAAAGTCCCACAGACACTTCGTCCGAAACTCCGTCGAAGCCTCGTGCTAACCAAGCGCACTCCCATTCGTACCTCTACAGCGACCTCTCGTAGCCACAGCGGGTTTCCAACTTCTCGTCCTCCCACATCCTCCATCTCCAATCCTCGTAGGAGCATCTCTTCGACTCCGACGGTCGTCGTGCCTGAGGCAGAGTTTCCCATACTCACTCGATACACTTCTCAACAGCTTAGATAACGTTCCAATATGTCACTTTCCGACTTTATTGCGACATGCGATGCCTTGACGATGTTCGAGGCTCGTGAAAGTGAGGCTCTAAGTGACGAGAGTCCCCCATATTCTATAAAAATGCACTTAGAGCAACTGAAGTCGCTTTGGGCGAATGTGGAATCGGAATATACCCGCTGCCACAGGGCCTTCAGTGCCCAAAACCTTGAAAAGAGTCAGATGATGTTAAGCATTATCAAGGCCAAGCACGAATAGTGCTGTATATACGTGCGATGCGGAACTCTTTTCGGGGAACGCATCGAGCAGATATCGGCTCAGACGGTTCCCACTCCAGCTAGGCCTCCGACTTCCCAAGGCCATCGGCTGCCTCCATGTGAGGTCGAGATTTTCGAAGGCGACAGCCTTGCGCGGCCAACATTCCGTGATTTGTTCTCTGCGATATACATTCGCAACCCGTGCCTGGCAGAAGTTGAGAAACTCTACCACCTTAACTGTAAAACCCGCGATGAAGCTATCGTCTCAAAGTCCCCTTTAACGAATGAGGGAAAATTATCGACTCTTGATCATGACCCAAGCCAAGCAGCTGCTCCAAATTCCCATGGTTGCGCAGGAATCAGGCAAGTCCTTGCGCGAGTTGCAGACGGCTTTTCAAGGATGCTTGACTGCCTTAGAGCGATCAGGAACTAGTACAGAGAATTGGGATATTCTTCTTATAGCAATCTGTACGAGCAAGCTACCCAAATCAAATATCCTGTTGTGGGAGCAATCCGTACCGAATAAGACTGCAGTTTCATCCTGGGATGACCTAAATCGTTTTCTGACGGATCGCTATCACGTGCTTGAGGCAACTGAGGATCATAAGTCGATTCCAGGTGCTCAGGTCGTACCGTCTGTGTCCCGAAAGCCCGCCGCCACCGTGAGAGTCCAGGCATACCCAAGACTCACGTTAAAACGGCATCCTGTAGGCTTTGTAACAAAGAAAATCATCCGATCCGAATCTGCCCCAATTTTCTTGATATGTCCGTCACAAAGAGAGCCGAGATAATAAGGCTTCAGAGTTTGTGCTTGAACTGCTTCGCTCGGGGTCATCAAACTCGGGACTGCTCCAGTGCACTGCTCCACACTCTGTTGCACTCCGGCAACGAGTCCGCCACCTTGAATTCAATGTCGTAGCCATCCATATCGCACGAACGTCCATCGACGTCTAACCCACCCTCGAATGCGCAAAGCTACTTTGCAGCCACTCCAGGTCGGGGTCTCCTAGGCACCGCGATCGTAACGCTCAACCATCACCGTTCCGTCATACGAACGCAGCAGTTCCTGCCATGGGACAAAGCGGCGGGGGTAGTGTAAAAAAGGAATGTCTTCTGAAACTGTCCGCCCCTAGTAACAGTAAAATTCAGGTGGTGGCTCTGGCTTTAGTCGTCCCCAAGCTGACAGGGACGATCCCAGTGTGTCCTTTCCCAGACAAGGTGCAATACCAGTGCTCAGACCGTCCACTGGCTGACCCGCACTACAATAGGCCAGCTCCAATTGAGATGATGATTGGAGTGGATCTCTTCCCGCATATTCTTGGGGAACGGATCAAAAAAGACATTGGTTGGGTGTTGTGCGGGCCAATACTAGCCAATACTAGCCAATACTTGATGCGCTGCTCACCAAGTTTTGGGAGGTGGATGATTTTCCGGCAAAGCCAAAAAAGGAGCAGACGTCCTTTGTGAAGAAGTTTTCCAGGAGACGACCAGAAGGAGGAAGGATAGTCGATATGTAGTTTCTCTACCATTCAAAGATCCGAATAGTGTAGATTTGCCTCACTCCAGATCTATCGCTTTAGCCCACTTCCTGAGGAATGCGGCGCGTCTGCAAAGGAACCTTTAAAAGCCCGTTATGACTCTGTGTTGCAGGAATACGTCGATTTGGGCCACATGATTCGGGTAACTCCACCCACAGACGGGAATCATTTCTACCTCCCTCATCACGCTGTCTTCAAACCTGACAGCACTACCACCAAAGCGTCGTCTTTAACGGCTCTAGTCCTTCCACTAAAGGAGTCAGCTTAAACGATGTCTTGCATTCCGGCCCCACTCTTCAAGCCGACCTCACATTGCAGATACTCAAATGGCGCTTCTTCCAATTCGTCTTTAAAGCTGACATTATGCAGATGTATCGACAGATTCTTGTTAACCCCAAGCACACCCCGTTCTAGCGTATTCTTTACCGAGATCGCAGCGGAAATCTGCAGGACTACGAGCTTCAAATGTCACTTTCGGCGTCAACTGCGCACCGATTCTTGCCATGAGAGTCCTGCTACAGCTAGCACACGACATGCAACACTTGCATCCAAAGGCAAGTGAGATCCTTTGTCACTACATGTACGTAGACGATGTCCTCGCCGGGGCCCACAATAAAGAGGACGCCCACGACGCTATCCGGGAGCTCAACGCTGCACTACTCTCGGCTGGATTCCCGCTGAGAAAATGCATTTGCTGCATGAGGAGCTAGAAGACGCTAGTACTGCCAAGACATTGGGCATCCGCTGGCAAGCCACGAGCGACTGGTTCTTTTCCTCCATTGCCGACCCACAACCAAAGAATCCGGTCTCCAAGAGAGAGGTCCTCTCCCACATAGCGAAGCTCGTTGATCCTGAAGTTTCTACAGGATTATCCGGGTCTCAGCCGGCTACGCATCCCCAGATGGTTAGAGATCCGACCTGACCTAAAATGGGACTTACATGGCTTTTGAGATGCTTCTCAGAAAGCCTACGGAGCAGCTCTCTACCCGCGGGTCCAGCATAAGGACCATGTGAGTGTCCATCTCTTGACCGCTAAAACGAGAGTAGCGCGGTGTTGTTAGCCGACTTGTATGTGGCAGTGATTCCGGAGCTCCCAATACAGCCGACATCTTCCCAATTCTGGACTGACTCCACCATCGTGTTGGCCTGGCTTAATAAACCTCCATGCAGCTGGGCTACGTTCGTGGCAAACCGCGTGTCCAGCATCTCCCTGAATACCAGCGGCCACAGTTGGTCTCATGTTCGGTCCGAGGATAATCCATCGGATCTTGCGAGTCGAGGCGTCTCCGCTGATGACTTGGCGGTCAGTACGCTTTGGTGGCATGCACCGGAATGGCTCCGGCAAACCCCCGAATGTTGGCCAGCTACTCTCTGCGATGTCCCGGACACGCAACTGGAGCAGCGCGTCCACTGTCACACCGTCACATCCACGCCTAAAGACGACTTCAGGGGACGCTTTTAAGGGTCACCGCATATGTCCGGCGGCTCGTCGCCCCAAAGGCTGCGAGACCTTCCACGGTGCAACTCAGCAAGTAAGAGTTGCTTTCCTCAGAACAGGTTCTTGTACGGCTCGCTCAGAAGCAGAAGTACGCTGCTGAAATCCGAGCACTCTCCGAAAAACGGACTATTCCGCCTTCAAGCTCCTTGTTAAACTTAAACCCCTATCTCAATCAATACGGTATCCTTCGCTCATGCGGGTGACTACGAGCGGCAGAGTCCCTGAGCTACGACGAACGTCACCCCATCCTGCTCCCATACGACGCCCATTTCACGCGTTTGTTGGTCCAATTCGCACATCGCATCAAACTGCACGGTGGTAGCCAGCAGATGGTGCGCTATTTGCGTACGAAATTCAGGATTTCGAGGATCAAGAACTTGATCAAAGCCCATTTGCAAGGATGCAAGACTTGCGTCATTTTCCGGCGCCGTCAACAAACGCAAATGATGGGAGACCTTCCTCGAGAGCGAATCACATTTTCCAGGTCCTTTACGCACACCGGAATCGATTTCGCAGGACCTTTCGAAATCATAAACTATACCGGGCGAGCTTGTCTCATCACCAAGTGGTACGTCTGCGTCTTCGTGTGTTTCAGCACCAGTTTCAGCACGATTCCTAAGAGCCGCTAACATTCTCCATTACTTTTATATGTATGTAGCAAGCAACACATACACACGTGGACGCACGCACAAGCAAACAGACTGTGCTTACTGTGCATATTGACTCAACAACTGAGCTCAGTCTGCAAGTCGCCGATTATATGAGATATTATATGTTTAATAACTTTTTTCTAGACGAACGATTTGTATCGAATTTGTTGGAAAACTAAAGCTAGAGGCCAGAGAGCCATAACAGGACCCTGAACAGCTAGCTAGCGAGAGCACTCGCTCCCGCTCTCGTCGCTCTTGTGGTGCTCTTCACAGTGCCTTAATTAATTTCATGCACTTACAATTATATTTAACATTCTGCATGTCTGAACATCGGCCGCGTTGAAAGGCCGCAGTGCTTCAATTCAAATTTACATTACTAGCTTAATTACTAGGTAGGATGCAATGCGATGAATTGGGCGTTTATATGTGCCCGATTTGGTCTTTATGAACACCAATCGCACCCTACCATCTCCGCAGGGTATCGCTTCGGTCATCACGCCGAGCATCCACTCTTGAGGAGCGTTGTCCTCTCCCACGAGGACGACTGTGCCGACTTTCTCGTTCTTCGATTCTCGCGTCCACTTGCTCCTTTGCTGCAGACTGAGCAGGTAGTCTCTGGACCAATCAGTCCACAACTGCTGCTTGATTTTTTATGTCAGCTAAGATCGTCGTTGCGTTGACGCGGGTGTCAGCGGCACGAGCGTTGCGCCGACCAGCAGATGATTCGTGATAAGCACCTAGCCGTCGTTTGGGTTGCTGCTGAGAGCGACGATCGGTCGCAGATTGAGAATGGCCTCCACCTCGACGAGCACCGTTTCCAACTCGTCCTGGCTCAGCACTGTGCTTGCAATTGCCTTGAGCAACAGGCCTTTTGCCGACTTCCCACCGTTGCTTCTCATAGGCCGCCGAAATGCGGCGCTCGCGGGGAAATGAAAATAAGCTCCATTCCCCGTTCCGCAGCATGCGCTTGGATCGTAGCTTAGTTGACGCTGAAATTGGCCGCAAGGTCTGCCAACGCGCGCGGCGCACCCACGAAATTGGTGGCATTGTCGTAGTAGAGTTTCCGAATAATGCCACGTCGACCCATGAACCTGGATAAGTACATCAAAAAGGTGGTAGAGGTTAGATCAAATACAAGCTTAGAACCGAAAAAAGCGAATATGGCAATATACATTTTAACGACCGCTTTGCCCCGAATCCCCAACGAAACTAAAAGTGGACCACAAAAGTACACTCCGCTAATCTCAAAGGGTCTGTTTCCGTGTAAACGATCAACGGAAAGGTTGCCCATTTTTTATGACAAAAGCTTCGGCTTATATCGAAAGCAGTGCACGCATTTTCTCACCACTGCACTGCACACCTCTCGAGCATTGATCAACTAAATCAGTTGCCGGAGTAATCCCATCTGGACCATTAGATTGGCGTGACAGTGAGAGCGATGCAAATGCTCTAAATAAAGTATGACAAATCGACAATTTTTAGGCAACAGCAAGGGGAACTTGGCATTATGCTAATGGCGCCTTCATCAAAGATCTCCTACCCGCACCAATCACCCATCTAAGCTTATTCAACCACATTTCCTGTATCAGGACCTTTGGACGAGTTACAATCGGACTTAGCAAACCTAAGGGATCGTATAATCGTGCCACAAACGATAGAACGGACCGTTTGGTAGAATTCGAATCTCTTATAGGTTCCATTGTGTATCTGAACACGTCAGCCTTCGGATTCCAAATTAATCCTAATGGTTTGTGTCTTCTTGGTGACCAATGGCAATGTTATCTTCTGCTGATTGACCTGCAAGTTGCTTACAGTTGGACGACCATTTTGTAAGATTCAAGCCAAAACCTTGAAGAATTGCGATTAAATCGCGGTGCAACAATCATAACTCCTCCACGCTGTCTGATCCTGTCAACAAATCATCGACATAAAAGTCATGAGCTTAAGACTTAGCAGCAGCTGGGTGACTGGAAGCGTGTAATTCGCTCAGATATTTAGGCAACGAACTGCTAAGAATGGCGCAGTAGCTGTCCCATACGTTACTGTATTTAAACGAAAAATTTATAATGGATCAGTGAGCTTTAATCTCCACACAACAAGTTGAAAGTTGCGCTTGGACTCGTCTAATTCTATTTAACGGTACATTGTAGCTATGTCTGCGGTTGCAGCCCAAGGGCGAACTAGTAAGCGTAGCAACGTTTCCCATAACTGAGGCTGAACGGCCGGACCCAGCATAAGTAGATCACTCAGCGATAGCTGAGAAGACGATTTGCTAGAAACATCGAACACTACCCGGAGCTTTGTTGACGAGCTGTGCGGTCTTAGTACGCATTGGTTCGGAATAAAAAAATTGCGGCTCTCTCGGAATGTGAATATCTGTCGAACTCATATGACCCAGGTCCAAGTACTCCCTTATGAAGTCGATATACATAGGCCGAATGTCATCTTCTTTGCACACCCTGTCATATGACTTGCCTAGACTGTGCGGATTAGATTTAAATGGCAACGACATTCTGAGCCGACTGTAAGTTGGTGTGTTGGACTGTTACTAGCTATTTTTTTTCGGCCTTCTCTTAATACATCAAAAACGATATCGGCACCGAAAAGCATATCGTTGTGGCTTGTGAAACTGAGGATCAAATAACTGCACGCTGATCTTCTCAGTAAGTCTCTCAGGTTGCTATGACGATATGGATATGATTTGTGTGTCGTCCGTTCGTGAGGCGATTGATGTTTGAACACTGTGACTAACAACTGACTGACAGTTGGCAATACCCAATAATTAAACAGCCCTTTTTCCCCATTTCAATTTTAATTGCTTAGCTAACTCCTCAGTGATAAACTTTACCTGAGAGCCGGAGTCTAAGCGGACGCTAGTTAACTGATACGATCCTGATTGATCTTTTACTCTAACGACAGCCGTTGCCAGGAGAACTTGGTCAGAGGCGCTACTCGCGTGGCTCACAGCCGAAAACTGAGACCCAATGGGACTCGGAACTACAGGGATAGCCGTTGAGCTGATTTACAAGCTCCTACCGAATGCCCTGTTCGCAAACAGTTTATACAAAGCGGATAACCCTTCGCGAATTTGAATCGATTCCGGCAAGGTATTGTTGCGAACGACGAACAAGACTGAATATAATGGTCATTAGATTTGCAAAAAAAAAAAACACTTATTGACTTGGAGCTGACTTTGAAGAGCAACGGCTCATGTCGTTTTTCCACATCTTTTTCCATTGTCATGAGGTGTCTTACGACCTACGTCGCATGCAGAAGAGGCTTCTTCAGCTGTCAAATGTTGATACCGTCTGTTTTTTTTTTTTTTTTGTAGTCTAAGTTCTCTTCCCATCTTGAGCGTCTACCAGTGTGTACCTTGCTCATTACTAAATGTATCAACATGGCATTGGAAATCTGTTTATCAGATCCTAGCGATAACAGCGATTCATAGATGGCACGCACCGAATCATCATCTTGGGCAAAGACGATGCTGATGGTGCAGACTACTGGATAGTTTAAACAGCTTGGGAATGCTATTAAAAAATATGAGACATTGGTTGTCATATACTTTTCTTAAAGCCTTCAAAGTTTTTGGGTAAATATCTTCTGTTACTTGATAAGCCTTAACAGTACCTAGTGCCTCTCGATCTAGGCACGACTACATATGATTGAATTTTTCTATCTTTGACAGAGCTTGATCATTGTCAATTAAATTCTCAAACAGTCCTATAAAATTCAGGTATTCGGAATACTCTCCACTAAATTTTGGTAATTTAATGTGAGGTAGATTTCTAGTATGTGACACGGAGCCAATCATGGTCGAATTGGCATGGCTTTCCGGTTTTGGTTGACTGTCACTACCTCGCTTCATTAGTAGTGCCTTGGTTGACACACACAATTCCTCTGATGTTGATCTAGGCACTAAATCTTAATAATTATCGTCCAGCTCTTGCTTTATTTTAAACGCGTTTTTATACTATTTCACGTAGTGATATAGTATATTGGGTTTGTGCAATGTCCGTCATGCTGTCCGTCCGTCTGTCCGTCTGTCAGTCTGTCCGTCTGTCCGTATGAACGCAAACCATTTCCACGCTATTGAAGCTAGAGACTTGAAATTTGAAATATATACTCGTGTATACCCTAGTCTGATAAAGTGTCAAGATTTTCCCGATACGCCCACTAGGGGCGTGGCAAATCGGAAAATGCATTTTCCTGTATCTCAGAAACACTACTTCTAGAAGAGCTAGAGAGTTGAGATTTTAACTGAACACTCATGTCGACATCCCAAAATCAAAAAGCTATGGCGGATATATCTACGGCCATTGGGGGCGTGGAAAATCGGGTCAAACTGTATCTTCTACAGTTTTAATGCTAGAACGCCCAAATTTGGCACGTGGGTTTCTGTTACGATCCTATAAGGATCGCCCAAAAAATTTTATGGCCATGCCTACTAGGGGCGTGGCAAATCGGATCTGAAGATATAGTGATTTTACTAGTTTCGTTATATTTTGAGCACTATTGATGCTAGAGACTTGAGACTTGGTATATATACTCGGGTTAACATCCCACAATCGAAAAGCTATGGCGGATATATCTACGCCTTCAGGGGGCGTGGCAACTAATATCAGCTTATATCTCCCACAGTTTTAGTGCTAGAAGCTTCAAAATTGAATGTTAAGTTACTGGGGGCCTCCTCTACCGATTCCCCAAAAATTATTGTTACGCCCCAAAAGGGGCGTGACATACAGAAAAATACCCTGTAATTTTCCCATTTTTCGAATGTAAGCATCCAAACTTTACAGTTATATTCCTGAACGCCCACTCTATGCACATGCCAAAAACTATTTGTTTACGGCCACTGGGGGCGTGGCAAATCAAAACTGAAACATCTGCAGCTTCTGAGCCAATAACGCGCCAAATAATTACTTTGTGACCTTTGACCTTGTCTTTTGATTTGCTAAATTATATATATATATGTTTGAAAAGAATATTTTATTAATACAAAATAACTAAATAAAGAAAATATAACAAAAATATCAACATGACCGCACCGGGGTTCCAGCCCACACCTCAACGCTTGCCAACGAACCTTAATCACATTTTCAGAGTTGCCACCTCTCTCATTTTGAGAGATGCCATCTCTCTCGATTTAGGTGCGTGTTTTTGCTAAGGTAATGGTTCTATGCTTCGATCCTAATTGAAACTGTCTGGCCACCTCCAATGAAAAGTTTTAGTCTGCAGCTAATTTGAGAGGCGAAAATGGTGATTTAAGGTTAAATTTTAAAAAAATAATGTGATAGATGCCCCTGTGTGCTGCTGGGACGTGAAATAGTATTTCGCTGTCGGTTGCGTCCGACAGCAACGTTCTTACTTGTTTTACATATCGGTTTAATATTTCCAAACGACATTCGATTTTAAAAGGCTCTACCGATATTTTGTAGTCTTTCAACGATTTGTTGATACGCGTTATGTCGTTTGTAACATTTTTAGCAGTTTTTTTCAGCAGGCTTTTAATCCGCGCTGATGATGACTAGTCCATAGACCGATTCTTTCCGTGCTTGCCAGTCATGATTCTCAAAAATTGTATTCAATTAAAACCTATTTTAACTAAACCCGAATTATAATGTAAGCTAAGGAATTGCAGAATACTATCCGGTGCGTTCGGTCGATAATCTATATATTATATGTTGGCTAGTTGTAAATGAGCTACTACGAACGATTGTATGTAACAGACACTTGTAAAATATTTAGCTAAGACAACCACCCACTGTTTGACCGTGAGTTTCAAACCTGCACTCATACACGTTTGATGCGCACAACGAACAACGCAAGTGGGAGCGCAGATGCACTGGCGAACTTCACAACAACGGACAACAAGGGCTGGTGAGTGCCGAGCATGTACACACTTATTAATTTTGCCGAACGACAAGAGCGCAAAGCGAGAGTGCAATGATGGCGAAGAGTGGATACCAAAAACAATGTATCAGCGCTCTCTCTTCGCAAGCCAGAGCGCACGCAACAACGATTGCGCGAATAGCAATTGGCAACTAGAGAAGATTTTAAGAGATCGACTTGAGCACAAAAGGCGCCAAAGCTGTATGAAACGTTTTTTTTTTCTTTTTTTTTTCTTTACGCCGAGGTTGAACTCTCTGGTTCCATTTTGACTCTATGTTCGTCAAATTCAAGAGTATACAGAGGTCAATGTCTAATTATTTTGACAATATACATATATATATATATATATATATATATATATATATATATATATATATATATATATATATATATATATATATAAACAACCATGTACAGCATTTATTGATAAAATACTCGGTATATATGTATGTATATGACTCTATGTACTTCCCTGGTTATTGTAGCAAACCATGTAATTCTCCTGTTCCTGTTCCACCGATGCCGGCTCGTGTTGAAGAGTCCACCCGGAGTGCAATAAATGTCCTGACAAAAAGGACTCGGTACTATATACCGTTTAAAAAATCAACTTATGTGGTCTTCGAATTGTGTACTGATTTATTACAAGCTAAAAACTTAATCTAGAGGTCAGAGAGCCAGCACAGGAGCCCGAACAGATGGAGAGAGCACTCGCTCCCGCTCTTGTGGTTCTTGCCCTGCTCTTTACAGTGCCCTAATTAATTTCATGCACTTACAACTGTATTTAACATTATGCACAGTCAAATGACTGAACAGTTATCAATTATTTGAAATAAATTCGATCCTTTCATGCTATACACGAACCTCCGAAAAAAATTTCAAGTCGCTAGCTCTTATATGTTCTGAGACTGACGCGTTCAAACATTCAGACAGAATGACTGACGGACAGGGCTAAATCGACTCGGCTTGTCTCATTGATCAGGAATATATATACTTTAAGGGGTCTGCCACGCCTCCTTCTGCCTGTTACATATATTTCAACAAAAACATTATACCCTAATTTCCCATTTTCAATAGGTTCAGGGCATAAAAATCCAAATAAATGTCAACTCTACAAAAAATCATAGAATCATGTAAAGAACAAAATAGCGCCTATCTCCCACCTCTAATCAAAACAAGTAAGAACGTTTCAGTCGGACGCAACCGACAGCGAAATACTATTTCACGTCCCAGCAGCACACAGGGGCATCTATCACATTATATTTTTTTAAATTTAACCTTAAATCCCCACTGTCGCCGCGCAAGTTAGCTGCAGATTAAAACTTTTCATTGGAGGTGGCCAGACAGTTTCAATTTGGATAGAAGCTTAGAACCCTTACCTTAGCAAAAACACGCACATAAATCGAGAGAGATGGCATCTCTTAAAATAAGAGAGGTAGCAACTCTGAAAATGTGATATAAGTTCGTTGGCGAGCGCAGAGGTGTGGGCTCGAACCTCGGTGCGGTCACGTTGATATTTTATTTTGTTGTATTTTCTTTATTTAGTTATTTTGTATTAATAAAATATTCTTTTCAAACATATATATATATATATATATATATATATATATATATATATATATATAATTTGACAAATCAAAAGACAAGGTCATCGGTCACAAAGTCATTATGTGGCGCGTTATTGGTTAAGAAACTAGATTTTTCAGTTTTGAATTGCCACGCCCCCAGTGAGGTAGACATATAATTTTTGGCATGTGAATAGAGTGTGCGTTCAGAAATATAACTGTAAAGTTTGGATGCTTACATTCGAAAAATGCGAAAATTACAGGTTATTTTTTGTACGGCATGCCCCTTTTGGGGCGTAAGAATAATTTTTGGGAAATCGATAGAGGAAGCTCTCAGTAACTTAGCATCCAATTTTGAAGGTTCTAGCATTAAAACTGTGGGAGAAATAAGCTGATATTAGTTGCCACGCCCCCTGTGGGCGTAGGTATACCCGCCATAGCTTTTCGATTGTGGGATGTTAACCCGAGTATATATACCAAGTCTGAAGTCTCTAGCATCAATAGTGCTCAAAATATAACAGAATCAGTAAAATCACTATATATTCAGATCAGATTTGCCACGCCCCTAGTGGGCGTGGCCATAAAATTTTTTTGGCGGTCTTTATAGAATTGTAACAGTAACTCACGTGCCAAATTTGGGCGTTTTAGCTTTAAAACTGTAGAAGATACAGTTTGACCTGATTTGCCACGCCCCCAATGGGCGTAGAAATATCCGCCATAGCTTTTTGATTTTTGGATGTCAACATAAGTGTTCAGCTAAAATCTCAACTCTCTAGCTCTTCTAGAAGTAGTGTTTCTGAGATACAGGAAAATTCATTTTCCGATTTTCCACGCCCCTAGTGGGCGTATCGTGAAAAACTTGACACTTTATACACGAGTATATATTTCAAATTTCAAGTCTCTAGCTCCAATAGCGTGGAAATGGAATTATAAACCAAAAAACTATCCAACACATATTCACCTGTCCCTCTACATCAGACCTTAAAACCCTAATCTTCCACAAAAACTGTCCCATGTATATCCTTACAAACCCCTTCCCAGAAAATATGTATAAGCTAATCAAGTTCCTCAAAAGTAAAATCTACAACCTAATATAAATATATGTAAGCAAGCCGAAGGCCCTAGCAGCCTGTGCTTTAATTATTAAGTTGGCATATAATTTCAATTATAGGTTACTCTTATAAATAAATAAAAAAAAATAAAAAATAAAATTCTATAAGGCTTTTGCTAGAAGCACACTGTAGAACCATATGTCACAATAATAGGTGAGTGATCAGAGCTCAAGTCAAAAATCTTCTCTATTTTAAAATTGTTTTGCGGTAGTCCAGATAATACAATAAAAATCAAGTAAATCTGGGATTTTGCTCATATCAGTTGGCCAGTATATTGGTCTACCTGTCGACAGGATTGAGTATTAATTATGTGTTATACATTTATACAGTTTAGCACCCTTTGGGTTTACTAGCCTCGATCCCCAACAGAGGTGTTTGGCATTTTAGTCGTCCCCAGCAATAATCAGCCCACCCAGTCCTTGAAAAAGTGTGTTAACATTATCTAGCTTGCAGGGATGTCACATACACTGCTGCACCAGCGATGTTAGAATGCATACATTTTATTGCTGCAACTTGCATTAAGTTTGTAGCATCAGCACAAATAGCATCCAGACTTTTTTAAATATGGGTATTTTTAACTATACCTGCACTTCCTCCTTGTAATCGGTCAGATGGGTGATAAGCATTCATAATATCATACTCTTTAATAAGTACGTAATTTTTCTTTGTAAAGTGAGTTTCTGATATTAGTAATATGTCAATGTTATTGTTTTTAATAAATAAAGTTTTTTCATTTCGATGATTGGGAGGCCTATTGACACTCCATATTGCTATACGAAGATCTATTTGCATAATTTGTTTACTAGCAACATTATCATGTTGAGTAAGTTGGTTGTAAATACCGACTGGTTTATTAATAGTTGTTCAATTCTATCTAATGCAGATTTTTCTTGTATTACAGTCTCACCTCTCAGTTCTTGTGCATAGCTAGCTTGATTTGTGTACAAGTTATTTAAATTCACAAATAAATGATTGAGTAGACGAACACGTACGAGGTACCGGTGTTGATATCTAAAAGGGGGTTGACGCGCGGTGTTGCGAGTTATGAAAAGACTTGAATGTTTACGACGTTCTTTATTCTCCCAATTCAACTAAATCTAAATGACATAAGCTCTTATAGTCGAAGCTATCCCTAAGCCCTAAAGACGCTGGCATTTCACATTATGCGAGGGATCGTATTACGCCTGGCAGTAGTTCTGCAACATCCGCTCGGAATGGTGTCGTAAACATTCATGCGGAAGATGCATGATCAGCTTGAATGTTTACGTTCAGCTGGTCAGTTGTTTTAACTCCTCCCCCACTTAGATGAACGACGTGCTCGGATTTCTTCAATTACCGCTTGAATATCACTTTGAGGTTTGTTCTTCTGATGTCGTTAGTAAATTTTCATTGAGGCGTAGCACGAAAGTACAAGGATGACTTGTTATCTGTTATGTTTAGAAGCGTAGATACTCTGGTCTCGGGGATTTCCTCACGTAGCTTTAAAGATTTATATATACTGTGTCGTTTATCTTTATCTCGTCGTCAAAGGTAAGGAGGAATGTTCCTTTTGCCATTTGTTCGCCGACTATAGCTGCTCTGTCGTTGATGATGATAACGCCATCGTCGATGATAGTTAGAGGTTCAAGATGGCTGGGTCTAGTTGCACATGTTGTGTAGGGTAATTTACTGCAGAACGTTGTTGTGAGGGCTGTATTACAATTTCCTATTGATATTATATGATTGCCGACATCAGATATATTGTAGTTTTCGCCGAAATTTATTATAATGTGATCGTGTTGGACAGGGTATACGGTTAATTTTTTACATATGTACTATGTTAGTCTTAGGGTATCTTATAACAAAATGTAGAAAATTGTTTAATAAGACTTTAACTTGAGATATTCCCATTAAGTCGGTAATAGTGATATTAATAGGGTGTTCATTAAAAATATTTTTTAAGTCGGAAGAATCCAATATGGAGGGATTTACAAAAGTGTTACTGATAGCATTAAGGTTTCTAATTCTGAAATAATTATTCTGTTTCTTGAGAGCACTGTTTAATACAAATGTTCTGTGTATGTTTGCTTTGTTTTTGTATCTTTTATTAAAAGGTTTACTGTGTTAGCTTATTTATTGGTTGTTGGATTTTTGTGTTTATAGTTATTTGCCTATTTTCTGATTCTACGAGTTCTTTCTGTGTAAATTTCAGTTTCTCGAAGTCGTCGGAGTCTTGTGTGCCAGCTACGACTTTAAGCCTAGTATATTAATACTCCTAGCATGTCTACGATGGATATTTAATGTGGCTACTAGTGTTTCTATATGTTGTATATCTGTGTCTAATAACTGTCTCATGTGTGATCGTGGAAAATTGTTTCTTAGTTCTTCCGTGTCTTTTACTATTGCTCAGTATAGAGTAAGATTAGTTGAGTGTTCTAAATATTGAAAATCCGTCCAAATGGCTACATATCCGTTTGAGATCGGTATGAAATCTGTACTAGTTTAGCCGTTATCATAGTGGCAAAAAGCTTTCTAGCCCAAATCGTAAAAGATAAAACAAGTAAGAAAACTCTAGTCGAGGCCGCTCGACTAGGGTATACCCTGAACCCTGCGAAGAACCGCTATTCCAAGCATTCTTTGTTTCTTTTAACACATGCATATGTACGTTCATTACAAGCAAAATATACACACACACGCACAGGCGCAAGCACACACAAGCGCAAGTCATCAGCTGTTCTTTGGCTGCTATTTGCATGCCAATGTTATGGGAAATTAAATGTTTAATAACTTTTTTCTAGACGAACGATTTTGATCAAACTTGTTGGGCGTGATCATGTCATCCATATGTATGTATGTAACAAAGCACAAGTCTCTAGTGTTTGATATACGGGAGTTACAAATTTGAGGCGAAGGGGGCGAGGCATCCAAAGTTTAACAAAAACCGAAATTGCGTAAGACCCAAATAACAGATCAATTAAATAGAATTTTATAACTAAATGTAGATATCGGTTTTTAATCGATAACATTAAAACGATGATAGTTATCGAATATTTGAAACTAACTCGATCGAGTCGTGATATACACGAACCTACATAAAAAACCTAGATAAAGAACCTACATAAAAATTTCAAGTCTCTAGCTCTTGTAGGTTCATAGAACGACGCGTTCATACATACGGACAGACAGACAGACTGACGGACAGGGCTAAATCGACTCGGCTTGTCTCCCTGCTCAATATATGTATATACTTTATGGGGTCTGCTACGCCTCCTTCTGCCTGTTACATACATTTCAACAAAACTATTATACCATGATTTCCCATTTTCAATGGGTTCAGGGTATAACAAAAATTGAAAAATTATGCGAAACCTTATACGCCCAATTTCTGTATAGCCCATAAAGCTATACGAACAGATACGTAGAATGTAAGAATGTTAGATAAAGGTAAAATATAAGTCAAATGTCAAACATTTTGTTAGTTTGAAAACATAATAACATAACCAAATTTAATGATATTGTAAAGCATTTTAATTTAACGATAGTTAGAATAAGTATAGTAAACAACTAGATTTAGTATTTTTAGCATTTAAGATCTGCTGTACAAATGAAGATGATAGAGAAATTGGAGGACGGGCACACTGGGATCGTTTTGTCGCCTCTTCTTTTCCGACGCAAAAGATAGCACATGCATTAAAACGATTTTAATGAAATCTAATCTGAAACAAGTAAGAAAACTCTAGTCGGGGGTCCCGACTAGGAGATACCCTGAACTCCGTGCTATGTGCGCTTTTTAAAATACTGCATAATTAACATTTCGTATAAACTCACAGAAAACTAAATTCAATTCATTTTCAATTGTTTAGCCAATAGCGCCATCTATGTTTCGATAGAATAGTGCCATCCATGTTTGGATTCAACTGAGCAGCTGATAATTCGAAATCATAGCGCCATCTACTAAAAATATGTACAATAAAACTTGCGGTTCTTAGAATTTACTAGGTGCGAGCAGTTCAATGTGTGTGTGTGAAGGTGTGCACATGTATAGGAAGACTGTTTGTTGTGCGCTGCTGGTCACGTGTTTGCCAATTGTCGAAATGTTTTGCTTAATAAATTTTGCACGAATTGATGAATTTGAATGAAATGCTCAACATATTTTACTAAATTTTTTCCAATTTTTAAAAATGCAAGCCCATTCATTTCTTGGCATTAAGTGCAACAAACCTTAATTTAAATATTTGGGCAATTCGGAGCCGGTATCCAAAATTTAACAACAATCAAAATTACATAAAATAAATATAAAACTTGCAAACAAATTTGGGGACTCTTGCTATAAAGACGTGGGAGATATAATTTTATAACTAACATTCGATAATGTTTTTAATCGATAACATTAAAATTAAAATAGTTATCGGTTTTTTTGCAACTCGATCTTTTCGTGCTATTTACGGACCTACATAAAAAATTTTAAGTCTCCAGCTCTTATAGGTTCTGAGATCGACGCGTTCATACATACGGACAGGCGGACATGGCTATATCAACTCGGCTTGTCACCCTGATCAAGAATATATATACTTTATGGGGTCTGCCACGTCTCCTTCTGCCTGTTACATACATACACATTTCAACAAAAACATTATACCCTGAATTCCCATTTTCAATGGGTTCAGGGTATAAAGCCATCGCGTGATATATCTGCCGTTTGAATAGAAGTTCACTACTAAGAAGTAGGATATACACACGTTAATACACATCTGCGCTAAAATATTGGTGACAAAAGAGGAAATTGCTAAATTGCTGCGTACCGGCCCTGGCCACTGTGGCTCAGCTTAGGCGCCTGTATAATGAAGCGGTCGACCATGCTGGAGGAGAACATGTAAATGCTCCGGAGCAAAAAGGGCACCAAAGGCTGCTGCCATTGTCGCGGTGGCCACCGATACGATCCACGATGACGAATGCAGGTGGCGCCCTGCCGCGCCACGGCTGTCGCACGGCAGATGCCTGCGCTGGCCACTGCCGGGTCGGCGGCTTCTCGCGCCGCACTTACCACCACTTCTGTTGCTGAAATGACGGCTGCCGCAGCGTCGACGGCTGATAAAACAACTGCCGCCCCTCAAACAACTGCCGCCCCTTAAACAACTGCCGCCCCTCAAAAAACTGCCGCCCCTCAGACACACGAAGAGTTCGACGTAGCCGTACAATTCGCTGCAGCTCTACAGTCAGGGTACAACCCGAGGCCCGTTGGTACGCAGCCCGGCTTGGCTGAGCAGGGCTTGCTCCTGGAGTAGCTGCGGAGGCAGAAGGAGGCCCTCGAACTACAGTGTCAGATAGCCGCCCTCAAAAGGCAGCTGGCCGGCATCGAAGCGCCTACCCCGCAGTTCGCTGACGTTGGAATGATTGAATCGATGCTGTCTCGCTTCTCGGGCGACAATGATGTCAACAAGTGGCTCAATGATCTGGAGGGCGCTCGTGATTTGTTAAGCCTCAATGAGAGGATGCATTTGGTCGCATGTCGACGCATGCTAGAGGGGACTGCGGCAGTGTTCTTGCGCACGGTCACTGTGCATCGCTATGACAACCTGAAGGAGGGCTGCTGAAGGAGTTTGGGTGTGCCCACAGTACCGAGGAGGTATACGCCGCTCTGCGAAGCCGTCGCCGCCAGTCGGGAGAGGAGTTCCTGCGGAAATGCAAGAGATTGTCATGCATCAGGCAATTCCTGAAGGTGAGCTGGTCGATCTCATAATCGGCGGACTGCGGGAAGAGTCGCCTGCCGTGGGCATGCTATACGCTGCCCGCACCCTGCCGGAACGCTACGAGAGGCGTCATGTAGAGTCATCGAGGCAGGCAGCCACAGTGCGTCAGCAGCCTGGGACCGCAGAGACGACCAGAAGGCCAACCGGGCCAGTGGACGTGCCCCTGGCAGAAGTGAAGTGCTACAATTGCTCGGCGTTTGGACACTATAAGAGCCAATGCCTAAAGCCGCTTCGTCATCCCGACGCTTTCTTCAAATTCGGGAAGGCCGGGCATGTATACAAGACGTGCCCGATGAGGTTAAGTGGGCAATCGGAGATACCAAAATCCTGCCGTCTCCGCCCAAAACTGATGTCCTGCCGTAGCCTTGGAGGAGGCCGATTGTTGTCGGAAAATAATGTGCGCTGTGCGCATCAATAATTCTAGAACAATATTTAATAAAATGCTTATACTCCCTAATTCAGCAACTGCGTTGCCCATTATATTGGGGTGGGATATATTAAAGAAGGTCAACATTATATTGTGTCACTTTGGGAACCAATGCGACAAAGATCGGCCTAGAGGATCTGCCGAGACCAAAAGGGGCTGTTCCAAAGGACCGCAGTGGTCCTGACACACAATATTTCAGTACAAACAGACGTCGTAGGTGTGGTGGTCAGAACAGAGTCATTTCACGCCGCCGAGGCAGCTAGTAGAAGGAACTGAGACAGTAGAAGAGGCATTAGCGGTTATAAATGCCATGGACGTACCAATAGGAGAGGACGACGATTTTGACACCGGACCAATAATAATTCCAGAGCAGTCAGACGTGATAAGAGAAGTAATTGGGATATCGTTTTTAGACGTACCTGGAAAACAAATTAAGCCCATAGAATACGAGATGAAAATCGAATTAACTAGCCAGACGCCAGTATTCTGCCGCCCGCGTCGCCTGTCTCATTATGGGCGCCAGGAAGTTAGACAGATTTGTGAAGACCTATTACCCGCCGGAATTAATTGTCATAGTAGTTCACCGTATGCTTCCGCTATTCTGCCGGTCCGTAAGAAGGACAACACTTTCAGAAAATGTGTCGATTATAGACCGCTGAACAAAATAACCGTTCGGGATCATTTCCCAATTTCGCTGTTAGATGATTGTGTTGAACATTTGGGTGGGAAGTCTTTCTTTACTGTGTTAGATTTAGAAAGTGGATTTCATCACGTGAAGATGCATCCAGATTCAATTAACTACACGGCCATCTGCCTCCAGTATTCGCTAGGTTCGTATATTTCGTCCTGAAGGATCTGATCAACCGAGTTCAGTTAGTTATCTACATGGATGACGTTACGTACCTTGCGGGTGATTGAAATTTTCTAAGTGCCGGTTCACCTACATTACTGGAGTATTTGGGATATTTGGCTAATTCTGCCGGGATTACGCCCAAGTCAGCCCATCTTCAGGCGATTCGAGATTTCCCATTGTCGAAAGATCGCAAGGATCTATAGCGTTGTTTAGCTCTGTTTTCATACTTCCGTCGATTTCTGGTTGTTGAGGAAAGAATCCCTTTATGTTTTCTCGGAAGAATGACTCCAGGCGTTCTGGACGCTGCAGTCCAAACTAGTAGACTCGCCAGTGCTGTCCATTTATGATCCGAAGTTAGAGACCGAGCTACATTGTAATGCGAATTCCTCGGGGTTTGGCGCAGTGCTCCTCCAGAAGCAGATTGACGGTAAATTTCACCCAGCGGTCAGTGCCCGAATCCACGCCGCATAGCTATGAACTAGAAACGTCAGCTATTGTATACGCCCTGAAGCGTTTCGAGACCTATCTCAAATTGATTCTTTTTAAAATTGTAACTGATTGCAACTCACTAGCATTGACTCTAAGGAATGGGGGATCTTCCGCGAAAATAATACGTTGGGCGCTCTTGTTGGAAGACTATAACTATACAATTGTCTACCGTTCGGAAGTGAACATGCCCCACGTTGACGCCCCGAGTAGATTAGAGACCGTAGTCTATGTTGGTGATGTGGACTTAGACTTTCAACTGCAGTTGACACATAATCGTGATCCTGACGTTGTTAAATTACGTAACGATCTGGAAGATCATGAGGTACCGGGGTTTGAGCTGACAGCCGGTGTCGCGTATCGGCGATCGCCCAACGGAGTGTCGCAGTTCTATGTCGCCGCAGAAATGATTCAGAGTGTATTAAGAACAGTACATGAAAAATTTGGTCAGCTGGCCACAGAAAAGTGTTGTGCGCAGATCCGAAGTCATTACTGGTTCCCCTATATGAAGTCACAAGTAGATAATTTTACTAGTAATTGTCTAAAGTGTATCTACTATTCCGCCTCGACGCAGAGCAAGAATGCTACTCTCCACATCATCCCGAAAGTTCCCTTGCCGTTCGATACCATTCATATCGACCATTTGGACCTGCTTTCGTCCATTCACAAAGTTTGATAAGCAGTACCCTGCAGCCACCACGAATTTTCGGGAAGCCTGCCGTTGCTTAGAAACGCATTATTTTAAGAATTATAGTCGACTCCGACGAATCATTGGTGATAGAGGCCCCTCCTTCACCTCTGCCGAGTTCGCCAGTTTTGTGCAATCGCACAATATTGTACACGTCCTGGATGCTACTGCCTCCCCGCGAGCCAATGGCCAATTGAGTAAATTGACAGAGCATTCCGACTGGGTGCAGCAGTTGCCGAAAGTGGAATTTACCCTTAGAGCCCCTGAGCAGTAAGTTCCTAGACCAGAGCAGAATATTCAGAAATCTCAGGAGTACAACGCAGAATATTTCGGAAAGCATCATCGCCTCGCAGTACAGTACGAGGAAGGTTACTTTGCAGTCATACGAAACGTAGATACGACGGCAGGGACGTACAAAAAATTCAAAGCGCTACCGTGGCCCCTACGTAATCCATAAAAAGACATCGATATGTCATTCGTGACATAGACGGTGCCCAGATTACCCAACTACCTTATAATGGCGTCCTGGACTCGTCCAAACTGAAGTTATGGCTCGATCCCAATGTAAATCAGACTAAGAGCAAGTCCTAGATATATATCGGAGAGACATAGTTCACAACTGTTTAACCCGAATTTAATTAACATACCAGTCAGATTTGATGAGTCAGTATTAATGGATACTGACCAAATTAAGCTACAGTCCAATAAGGAAGACAAACACTCGGTAGAACTATAAAACAAACTAATCATGACATCCACAATCGAAAATCGGCAATGCGACAAGTCTCAACGTCAATCCCAGAGTTTTACGGTAACAAGTTATCACTCCAACTCTTTTTGACAACGTTAAGGATAACTTATAGGACTAAAGGAGATCCAGAAGGCTTAGCCTAAAAAGTATCAAATCAAAGATAACAGGCACAACTTTATAAAGATAAAGTCCAAAATGAGATAACGTCAAAGGAGAATCCTCCGATGTTATTAAAGCCAAATTGTCAAAAGCCATACAGAAAGGGAAAACTGCCCAAAAGTTTACTACAGAAATTAACAATTTACTGAGGCTTCGTATATTGATGAGGGCCTATCGGTCGAACATGCTGATAAACTCAGCACCCAAGAAGCCATCAGAACAATGGTTAAAAATTGTGACCATGGAAAACTCAAAACAATTCTTGAGGCAGGAAACTACAAAACCATGAATGAGGCCATTACAAAGTACGTACAATATACATAGTACTGAAATGACAAGTAGTCCCAATGCGGTATTCTTCGCACAAAGATGCGTGGTAATTACAACAGATATAATTATCGCGGTAGAGGCAATGGTCGCGATTATTATAATAATAATTATAATAATAATAATCGCAATAATGGCCAGAATTATAACTACAATAACAGCTATAGAGGAAACAATAGAAAAATACAAACTTCTAAATATATAATTCCATACGATTTTCACATCGTAAATTTACATTTCGCTATTATGTGATGGAATACTAGGAATCGATTTCATTAAAAAATACAACTGTCATTTCGATTTTAAGTCGTCTGAAGACTGACTAATAATTTGACCAAATAATTTAAAATACCCAATTTATGTCCCAATAACATATAGTTCTGGCAACAATTCCATGATTCTGCCAGCAAGATCGCAAGTTTTCCGAAAAATTGAAATAACCTCAGAAGAAGACAGTGTATTCATTCCGAACCAGGAAATTCAGCATGGTATTTACATAGCAAATACCATAGCAACATCCCAAAATTCATTCATAAGAATGCTTCATACAACTGAATCTTGTGAAGAACCGCTATTTAGAGCATTCTCACACAGACTCACGCACAAGCAATTGGCAATTGCTAACTGGGCAATTTTGACTCAGCAGCTACGCTCAGGCTGCAAGGCGCCGATAATATAAGATATTAAATGTTGTATAACTTTTTTTCTAGGTCCGACGAACAATATTGATTTAAATTATTGGGCGTGATCATGCCATTCAAATATGTGTGTGTGCCAAGCACAAGTGTCTAGTACTTGAAATTCGTGATTTAGCAATTTAAGGCGAAGTGGGTGTAGCATCCTAAATATAACAAAGACCGAAATTGCACAAGGCTCAAATGCACAAAACACTAAATGCGAAATTTGAAGACTTAAGCTATACAGTTGAATTAAATAGAATTTCATAACTATATGATGATATCGGTTTTAATCGATAACATTAAAACGATAACGGTTATCGAATTTCTGAAACAAACAAACAAACGATATGCGAGACCTATACAGGAACCTACAAAAAAATTTGAAGTCTCTACCTATTGTAAGTTCTGAAATCGACGGACGGACAGACGGACGGACGGACAGACAGACGAACAAGGCTAAATCGACTTGGATTCTCTCCCTGATCAAGAATATATATACTTTACGGGGTCTGCCATGCCTCCTTCTGCGTGTGACATACATTTCAGCAAAAACATTATACCCTGATTTCCCATTTTCAATGGGTTCATGGTATAAAAACGTGTATGCCTGTGCGTGTATGTGTTGCTAGTGTGTGTGTGTGTGTGCACACGTATAGGAAACCTGTATGCTTAGCGCTGATTGTCACATGTGTTTGCCGATTGGCTAAACACTTTGTTAAATAACTTCTGTGCCAATTAATGGATTTTAATTAAATTTTCGTTATATGATCTACTTATTGTATTTAATTTATTTCCATTTAAAAAAATCCAAACTCATTCATATGTTGGCCTTATTTGCAACTACCTTCAATTTAAATATTTGGGGAAATTTGGAGCCGGTATCAAAAATTTAACAAAAATTAAATTGAATAAAATAGATATGATACTAACGAAACTGGGACTCTAGCTGTAAAGTCGTGGGGAATATAATTTATTATTTAATAACAGAATTATAAATAACCGAATTTCGATAACGTTTTTAACCGATAATATTAAAACGGAAGTGGTTATTGATTTTTTTAACAAACTTGATCTCCGCGGAATATACCCACATAAATAATTTCGAGTCTGTAGCTCTTAAATTATACCCTGATTTCCCATTTTCAAAGGGTTCAGGGTATACAAAAATATACCAACAACAATTGCTCTTACACAATCAGAGCTCGCAAATAACAGTTGAGCATTTTGCGTGGTCTTCGAATAACAGTTTTCACTAAGTATTTGACGAAAATGCTCGCGAGCGAGCGAAAACAGCGGGTCTTCGCTCAGTTTGCTCGCGCTCGGACTACAACCGTTTTTTTCGTTTCTCATTTGTTTCGGTCAGACCGCGAGCGAACGCTTGAGTAAAATTAAGAAAAAGGTCTTTGGGCGACTGATGCATGTTCATGTGCGATGCAAACGTACTTTGTGTATGGTATTAATCAAAGTACGCAAAATATTCTTGCGTCGCAAGTTTGTATATTACATTTACTAAATATTTAATTTTTTAATGATATCGAGCTTAAATTGCCACATTTAAATGCCCTTGCACAGGTAGAAACTCAAACTGTGTGCCAAAGCACAAGTGTCTAGTACTTGAAATTCGTGATTTAGCAATTTAAGGCGAAGTGGGTGTAGCATCCTAAATATAACAATGACCGAAATTGCACAAGGCTCAAATGCACAAAACACTAAATGCGAAATTTGAAGACTTAAGCTATACAGTTGAATTAAATAGAATTTCATAACTATATGATGATATCGGTTTTAATCGATAACATTAAAACGATAACGGTTATCGAATTTCTGAAACAAACAAACAAACGATATGCGAGACCTATACAGGAACCTACAAAAAAATTTGAAGTCTCTACCTATTGTAAGTTCTGAAATCGACGGACGGACAGACGGACGGACGGACAGACAGACGAACAAGGCTAAATCGACTTGGATTCTCTCCCTGATCAAGAATATATATACTTTACGGGGTCTGCCATGCCTCCTTCTGCGTGTGACATACATTTCAGCAAAAACATTATACCCTGATTTCCCATTTTCAATGGGTTCATGGTATAAAAAACGTGTATGCCTGTGCGTGTATGTGTTGCTAGTGTGTGTGTGTGTGTGTGCACACGTATAGGAAACCTGTATGCTTAGCGCTGATTGTCACATGTGTTTGCCGATTGGCTAAACACTTTGTTAAATAACTTCTGTGCCAATTAATGGATTTTAATTAAATTTTCGTTATATGATCTACTTATTGTATTTAATTTATTTCCATTTAAAAAAATCCAAACTCATTCATATGTTGGCCTTATTTGCAACTACCTTCAATTTAAATATTTGGGAAATTTGGAGCCGGTATCAGAAATTTAACAAAAAAATTAAATTGAATAAAATAGATATGATACTAACGAAACTGGGACTCTAGCTGTAAAGTCGTGGGAATATAATTTATTATTTAATAACAGAATTATAAATAACCGAATTTCGATAACGTTTTTAACCGATAATATTAAAACGGAAGTGGTTATTGATTTTTTTTTAACAAACTTGATCTCCGCGGAATATACCCACATAAATAATTTCGAGTCTGTAGCTCTTAAATTATACCCTGATTTCCCCATTTTCAAAGGGTTCAGGGTATACAAAAATATACCAACAACAATTGCTCTTACACAATCAGAGCTCGCAAATAACAGTTGAGCATTTTGCGTGGTCTTCGAATAACAGTTTTCACTAAGTATTTGACGAAAATGCTCCGCGAGCGAGCGAAAACAGCGGGTCTTCGCTCAGTTTGCTCGCGCTCGGACTACAACCGTTTTTTTTCGTTTCTCATTTGTTTCGGTCAGACCGCGAGCGAACGCTTGAGTAAAATTAAGAAAAAGGTCTTTGGGCGACTGATGCATGTTCATGTGCGATGCAAACGTACTTTGTGTATGGTATTAATCAAAGTACGCAAAATATTCTTGCGTCGCAAGTTTGTATATTACATTTACTAAATATTTAATTTTTAATGATATCGAGCTTAAATTGCCACATTTAAATGCCCTTGCA
>JAEIGN010000408.1:0-31810 GCA_018903745.1 Drosophila repleta
ATATGATGGAACGATGGAACGGAAGAAAAAGTTACATCGCTGCCATGCATATGTACTATTGTTTTTTATTTTAAAAGGTATTTTTTTCTGATGAGAAAAAATTTAATTTGGACGGACCAGATGGATATCGTCATTACTGACGTGATTTGGGAAAAGATCCTCTACATTTTTTATAGCGGAACTTAAGCGGCGGATCAGTCATGGTGTGGGGACTTTTTCTTACGGAGTCCCAATTTGAATCTAAGTTCCTAAGCGCGAAATCGATCCTGGCAGCCTTGTGTTTTAAAGTTAAATGAGGTACCTTCTTGAGCACAACTCGGACAATATGGTAAAACTTATTTAAAGTGCGCCAAACAGTCATAGCCGATACTTTATTCCCAAAAATCGAGGCAAGCTGGGCACATGACGTGGTCTAATTACTTGCTTTTTTAAAAATGCGGCGCTTATCGCGGTCATCTAAGATTGGATTACGACCAGTGCTTCGTTTTTGACGGTATCCATCCGGGTTTTTAAAAAAATTGGCAATAGCAGTGCGACTACAACCAATCTCTCGGGAAATTTGGCTAATAGTCCAGCCAGCCTTAGCAAATGCTAGAATAGAGCTCTTTTTTTCGACTGCAGCAGGCATGAACGCCCCATTTTATAAAAATTAGTTAATTTTAATATTATTGATACAATTTATCAAGAAATAATACGATCCAATCATTTTACTCAATGTGTCTTATAATTTTGATACGCTTGCAATCACTCAAAATTCTTGCACTTTGAGGAAAAAAGTAACGGTGCATTTCAACGCATAGCTAAAAATAGCAAACAATGGTTCTTCATCGCTGTCTATGCTTTGCTCTTTCATTCCTTATACTTGGTTTTCTTAAATTTTGAGTAACAAATTTTTTACAAGCAAAAAAACTCAAAATTTTGATGTGTCTTATCATTGTGATAAGCGCTGTATATATGTATATGAAATTGTGCATGTAAGTATATACATATGAGAGTGGCAAAACACAACAATGTTCACGGAGGAGGACTTATGGAAACGAAAGGCACACTGGACGAACATAAAGATAACATAAAGAACATAAAGAACTTATACCGTGAAACCTTGAGGCAGGTCAGGTATGTATGCATGTATACATGTGCAAAAGATGCGCAGGTCGCTATGGAAGAGCGGGAAACCTCGATGCAAGCTTGAGGAGCGGAAGGAGATTCTGCTCGAAGGACCAATGTTTGTAGTAGGGCGGACTGGCCTGAATAAGCAATTGGCGGCTGCCAATGTCTTCACACTCTGGGGGGTGGATCGCGGTAACAAAAAGATAACGCGCGGTTTTAATGTAGCACAATTCACTCTTTATTTAAGTAAGAGATAAACGTAAGAGTAGGAGGTATAAGAATGAATAAGAGATATAAGTAAAAAAGGCGAGGAAAAGACCGAGCGTAATGGCGATTTACAGTGAAGTGCCAGTCACACATTCTAGTGTGCCCGCCTTCTGCCACAATAAAAATCCTCAGCCGTTGGTTCCCCCTGATCACCTTGTGGTGTAAACAACTTATTTGAAATTATCAATGATTTATTTTCTAAATCTTCGACAAATTTACGAATGTTCCCGTGATACTGTATATATTAGTGTATATTGTTATTTTTCATTCTTTCATTCCAACATTAATTTATTTGAAATAATGAATTAATTATTTTTTAAATATTTAACAAATTTACGAATGCTCCCGTTATACTGTGTTATACAGTTGCCTTAGAAGTTCTTCATAAAGTGTTTCAGTTTTGAATTCGTCTTTCAGGGAATTTTTTAGTTGATACCAGGTTTTTGCTCAAGACATTTGGGATACTCGTTGAGCTGATCCACAAAGTAGGGCTTCTATTCCTCCGAATAGCACACTGTGTTGCCGTATATCCTGGGTCGGATATAATTTCATTATAAAGTCTACTTTTCTAACGAAGCAGGTAAGATCTTCTCTCTTACCGACGAATGAAGGTTATTGGTTTATTTGTCCAAGAGCTTGTTTTAAATGTAGCTCAGACAAGACCATATTTGATGGCATCGCCATGTAATTACTCACAGAGTATGTGATTTAAAAGGCAATTAATTTATTCGTTATAAGTTACTGGGGGCCTCCTCTATCGATTATCCAAAAATTATTGTTACGCCCCAAAGGGGGCGTGACATACAGAAAAATACCATCTAATTTTCACATTTTTCTAATTTAAGCATCCAAACTTTACAGTTATATTTCTGAACGGCCACTCTATGCACATGCCAAAAATTATTTGTCTACGGCCACTGAGGGCGTGGCAAATCAAAACTGACACATCTGCAGCTTCTGAGCCATTAACACGACCTTTGACCTTGTCTTTTGATTTGCCAAATTGTGTATATGTAATTAAATAAAGAAAATATAACAAAAATATCAACGTGACCGCACCGGGGTTCGAGCCCACACCTGTTTTTGCTAAGATAAGGGTTCGAAGCTTCTATTTAAATTAAAGCTGTGGCCAACCTTCAATGAAAATTTTTAATCTGCAGCTAATTGGAGCGGCGACAGTGGTGATTTAAAATTAATTTAAAAAATATAATGTTATAGATGCCCCTATGGTGTGCCGGGATATGAAAAAGTATTTCGATGTCGGTTGCGTCCGACTGCAACGTTCTTACTTGTTATTGTTACTGTTCACACCACAGGGTGATCAGGGGTTGCAAACAGCGGAGCTTTTTCGGTGTTGCAGAAGGCGGTCATACTGGAATGTGTGACTGGCGCTTTTGTGCAATCGCCATTACTTTCCGTCACTTTCCCGATATAAATTGCTCCTCATACTTGACTAAAATTAATTAAGTCTACATTAAAACCGCTCGTTATCGGTGGAAAGAACCTGATAAGTAAAGTTCTAACGCTTCTATAAAATTAACAAACATACACACGTAAATGTGCGAGGTTTCCCGCTCTTCTATAGCGACCTGCGCATCTTGTATACTTACATACATACCTGACCTGCCTCAAGGTTTCACGGTTTAAGATATTTATGTTCGTTTAGTGTGCCTTCCATTTTCAAAGTTCCATATATACACATATTAATATACATATCTACATATAGCTCGGAGTTCGGAGGGATGTCGCCGGTGTGGTCAACGCCACCACACACTCCTCCACATGTCGGATCGGTTGAGTCCACTGATCGCCCGGCGGCAGTCACAGCCTCTCCGGCGCCCACACTAGCGTAACGCCTTTACTCCAGGACAACGACGGTGATGCCCACCGCGATGTTCCGGATCGGCGACGGGATGTTCCCGAGACGGGAAGAGATGAGTTCTCCACACTCGTACTGGCGGATCCGACCTATCGGCCTGGATCTATCTCCGTGGTGCTGGGTGCAGACCTCTATCCTGAGGTCATCCAAGCGGGTTGGTTGCCTGCCCACAGCAACATACCCGCCACCCAAAGCACGCTGTTCGCATCGGTCATTTCCGATTGTTCATTTCGTTTTTATTTTTCACTGGTTTTGTCCGAGAGTAGCCTTTCTCCCACATCGTTCACTCGATAATGTCCACTGAACCATCAAAGGCTACTAAGAAGTCCACAAGCCTTTCGGTTAAAAGTCGCACAGACACTTCGTCCGAAACTCCATCGAAGCGTCCTCCAATGCTAACCAAGCGCAAGCAAGGAAAAGAGTCAGATGATTTTAAGACCAAGCACGAATACTGCTTTTGATAAACGTGCGATGCGGAACTCGTTTTGGGGAACGCATCGAGCAGACTGTCCCCGCTTAAGCTAGGTCTCCGGCCTTCATGTGAGGTTGAGATTTTCAAAGGGAGATAGCCTTGCGTGGCAAACATTCCGCGATTTGTTCTCTACGATATACATTCGCAATCCATGTCTGGCAGAAGTGGAGAAGTGAAGACAGAACTATCGTCTCAAAGTCCCCATTAGCGAGACGACCTGAACCGTTGCCTGACGAATCGCTATCGCGTGCTTGTGGCAACCGAGTATCATACGTCGACTCCAAGTGCTCAGGTCGTACCGTCTGTGTCCCGAAAGCCCGCCGTCACCGTGAGAGTAGAGGCATATCTCACGTTAAAACAGCATCCTGTATACTTGCAACAGAGAGAATAATCAAATTTTCTTGATGTATCCGTTACAAAAAGCGCCGAAATAATAAGGCTGCAGAGCTTGTGCTAACACTGCTTCGCTCGGGGTCATCAAGCTCAGGACTGCCATATCTGCAAGGAGCGCCACTGTTGCACTCAGGCAACGAGGCCGACACCTCGAAGTCGATGTCGCATCCATTCAACTGGCACGAAGGTCGATCGACCGTCCACTGGCTGACCCGCACTAAAATAGGCCAGCTCCAATTGAGACGATGATTCTTCCCGAATATCCTTGCTTGTATGGCGATATAAATTGCACCTCATACTTGTTACCGCGCTTCACTCTTCCACCCTTTGGACCTCTTCCTTTGGAGCAGCGAATTTGAATGGGTCTAGCGTAGTCGATGCTAGTGTTTTGACACAGGTAATCGTCATTAGTTGGCTGGCCATTTCCTGTTTATACGTAGATATTTCTTAAATGTATTTCGTAGACCAAAAATACAGAATTCCCTCTGAAGGAAGTTTCTCGTCAGCATTAGTCCGCCATGTAATGTTTTTTGTGAGCGTTGATTATTATTTTCCTTTGGAGCAGCGAATTTTAAAGGGTCCAGCGTAGCCGATGCCAGTGTCTTGAACCGGGTTACATGATACGCTGGTAAATTTTCAATTAGTTTGCTGGCCATTTTGGGTTTATAACGAATGCAGGTTTTTTTGTGAGCGTTGTTTATTATCAGCCACCCCAACTGCGATTTTCCGAGTATTATTAGGTGTTTTACATTGCATATTGAAGACGTCCTCCCACATGTAATACTTCCATCTCTATCCAGAAAGGGGTAGAGCGCTTGCAATTTACTCTTAGATTCCAGAGGCTTATCAGAATTGAGTAAATGAATTTCCTGGCCAAAATCAGTTGTTGCTGTAGTTTTACAATGAATGTTTTAGCTTCTTTAAATTCGTCAACAGTGAGGTAATTTGATTGCTGCTTTTTTCCTTTCAATTTTGCTATAAAGCGTAATGCATATGCCATTACGCTTATTAGCTTACTAATCGATGAAAACTTTGTTAGGAGTGGGATCTTGTTGTTGTTAGTGGGATCTTGTGCGGTTAGAGTTGCTACTATAACTGCTTCTCCCACGGGAACGCAAAGGGATGTAGTCCTGTCGTCTTCGTCCGTCTGATGTCCCAAGTTTCTATACTATTGTCCATTTTCTTCTATCGGGCTATCGGGCAATCTTCTCTCGCATCCGCTTATACACGGTTTCACCACTGGATAAGCATCTGGTATTAAATGTGCGTTGAGCTGCCGTTTATCGTCTTTTTCTTCATCTTCTTCCGAGGCAGATTATGACTCGCTCCTTCATAATCTCCAAAAATTTTAAGGCGTCGCTTACTTGGACACAACAAATGCGATGAAGGAGGCGTGGCAGACCCCGCCCGTCCCTCAAGTAAATACAAATTCCAGATATATGCGCAGTCGCCGCATTCGATTATAGTTCATAAAAATTAGGCATTCTTTTAACTCTAATCGTTCGACCCGTGCGCTCAGCATTTTTCAAAATACTTCAGACGCAAGTCCAGTATATAATATTAAATTAAATTTTGATTTAGCGCTCTCCGTTTGTTCGACAGAGAAGTTGCTAATTCGGAAACCATAGCGAATTTTGTAGACAAACAATAATAATAATAATGCAGGCAGTTCTGTGTGTGCACTGTATGCTTATCGATTGCAATATTTGCTGAAATTTGGAGCCAGGGTGGGGAGAGGAAATGCTGTCCGTGTCTTCCCTATAGTCGGGCGCCTACGCCCACGTCTCTCCGCTGGCTCATGGCGTTGAGGCCCCAGCCGACAGATAGAGGTGCTCATATCCTCGAAATTCGAATCCCTCACGCCGGTGTTGTTTTTCATCGTTAACATTGAAATAAAAATAGTTATCGGTTTTTTCTTTTAAATTCGATATGAGCGTCCTAGCTCTTATTGGTTTTGAGATCGACGCGTTCTTACATACGGACAAACGGACGAAAAGAGAGACAGACAGGACTACATCGACATAGCTGACCCTGATCAAGAATATATATAATGGGGTCTGCCACGTCTCTCTCTGCCTGTTATATACATTTCAACAAAACCATTATACTCTGTTTTCCCATTCTTAATGGGTTCAGTTTATAAAAATATAGAAGCCGGAATTTATATGCTATGCTTATACAAGGAAAACCATATGGAAAACCGGTCGTTTCCTGTTTTTAATGGGTTCAGAGTATAAAAATTACTTACCTGCATATTTTGAAAAGTTGGCATCCACATCTTTTGTTGTAGTTCCGTTCTATACACACGAGTAAAACATCCAACATAAGATATAAAACATGATATAAGAAGTATGTCTCCAGGTAGCTGCCTAATTCCAATTGTAATACTAAAATATTTAATTACATTATTATAGATTTATATTTTACAAATTTAAGTTATATTTCTTACTTTTTTACGGACTCTATCCACCGAACTTTCTCCGTAGCTAATCCGCCTATTAATCTGTTGGCAATATCTATGGTAAAAGCCGTTTTGTCTGCTTCATCTTGACACTTTTGTTTTTTTGCCATTGCTTCATCGAATGAAATTTGCAGAATATTTAACTCCTGCTCAAGCTCATTAAGTCGTTGATTTAAAGCTGTAAGCTTATCTCTTGCGTCGTTTAGTTCCTTTTCAGCTTCGACAAGAGCTCGTTCTTTAGGTTCAACCACGAGATAAACATCATAGAATCGGTTTATGTTTATCACCCACGAGCATAAACCTGCTGCAGCAGACGATTTTGATATTATTTTTCTGGATTGAATTCAGGGTCGAGAATATATGGCTGTAATGCCTTTATAACATCTGGATGAATATGCTTTTTATCATAATTAATTAAATTATCAAGGAACTTGTCAACATTGCCCATCATTACTCGCGATACTTTCCAGCTACGGTCCTTAGGTATTTTCCCATTAACAGAAAACAGAACTAAAAACAGCACTACACACACCCACAACGGCATCTGGTGGTGATCCAAAAGATTTTTAACTCAGTCAAATTATTTTTATTTAGAGTATTAAGGGCTTCCTGAGCAGCAAGAAGAGCCGGCTGGGCCTTACGAAAGTCTTCTTCGCAAAGTTTGGCCTTAGCTCCCACATCTTCTTCAATCTGGCGTACGTTTTTTCCTCCTTGCTTGCGTAAGCACGCTCTTTCGACACTTTTTCATTTTCTGTGCTGACGACTACAATAAGATTGTCTGCTTCCTGATTTTTTACTTTTAATTCAACTTCTTGTACTTTAAGAACATCCTGGAGAGCATCGACTTCATTAGTGCAACTTGCAAGTTTGATCAAACCATTTTCCAGCCGATTTCGACGATCTAAATTAGCATTGACTTTTTCATATAACAGCTTAGAATAAAGAGAAATAAGCTCAAGAAAAGATTTTGGTGTAGTGTAATTGTATCGTTTTGCGCTCGCAAGATAAAGTTCAGAAATATCATTAACAGTCTTATGCACATAAGCCATAAAAACAGAAACTGGCGGTGCTAGTTCTATTGGTAGCACAGTAATCTCTGAAAGAAATCGCATCGATACAGACTCAAGTGCTTGCTGTGGCCACTCGTGAAACCAATCTATAGTAGTACAGTTGACAAGGGCAGGAAATTTTCTTGAGCGTACCCTAAGTGTGGCGCCAACAGGGGAAAAGCAGAGAACCACTTTGAGAAGACTGCGAACTTTCTCAATAAAAAATTTCCAACAATTCTCGCGACTGTCAACAATTCCGAGTTGCTTAACTTCGTTACGCACAGCCCCAATAATGTTTTCCATTTCGTCGTCGGCAAAAAGTTCATGTATGTCCCCAGATGCCAAAAGATCGTTAACAAGAACCAAAAATTGTTCACGTGCAACCTCAGAATCAGTCATTAAAAAGCAGCACGCTGTGCTTTTGACCCCTGCCTTTGAATATAATACAGCAATATTTGTTTTCAAATCGTTAACGCTGTAATCTTTTGTTAGTTGTATTTGAAATACATCTAGAGAGGAAATGAACGCCGCTAAACGAGTAAGTGATTGTTTTCCTGAGCCGCCTACTCCAATTAAAAGGGCATATCCTCTTGAAGATTCTACAATTCGACTTATCCGGCAAATATGGGACATGGCATCATCGAAAAGAACCAAATTCATCGCACCTACAAAGTCATTGTAACGCATCTGAGCTTCTTCTAATAATGCTTTCAACCGATCCCAATTTGATATAGGCATATATTTAATATCTGAAAGGCCTTTTGCAAAATGGCAATATATGTGTGGCTGTGCATATACAATATCCTCACTGATACCTTCTATTCCTTTTCGCACTACGTCGGAAATAATCTTTTAAAGTTTCCTATGTCAGTTTGATCCACAAGTTTATCACCATAAACACGAAAACATTCGTGTGTCCATAAACGAATTAATTGATTAAAATTGGGACAGGTTTCATTATTAGCATACAGCACACCCTAGACATTTAAAATTTATTATATGCAGTATATTAAACTTTCTGTAACTTACCGTAAATATATTCGCTAGATCACGTAAATTAAAATTGTAGTGGAACTTCAATGCAGTAGGAAGAAATGATCCGACCACTTTTAGATGTAAGGTAATAGCTGTATTTACAACAGCAGTACATTCTTTAACAATATTTTTATCGAACTTATGTTGCGGGTTATCCAAATGCTGAGATAGTATTGAATTGAGAATATGAAAAAGGGCCTCCCTGACTAGGTTGACTGCAAAAGAAATATACAATTTTATTTGTGTAAATATTGTAAAAAAAAAAAAAAAAACTTACTTAACAGCAAAAGAACAAAAGTGTCTTTGTAATCTTGGATTAATTGTAAAAGATCCTGCTGAAGGGTTCATGCAGGAAACGACATTACACTTATGTATATCTTTAAGAGTCATTTTAACTCGATCATACCAATGGTGATAATCCATAAACTGCCTTATCAATGTATGTGGCTGAACGGTAAAATACTTATCGACTTCGGGCATATTCATATCATCCACAAAATATATCATTTTTTTGTTGCCAATTGGACCATAATTGCGACCAGCTTTTTTTTCTAATGGCTTTTCTAATATACGTTGCAACATTTCCGATGTTGTGTAAAAATTAAATGGTACATTTGTTACTGCAAATTTATCTGTAGGTAAAGTATTTAATTTGGCATTCATTAATATTGTCTTGCCGGACCCAGAAGGTCCAATAAGCATAAGAGGATGATCTTCTTCAATAAGAGTATCCATAAAAAACCGAAGGCGAGTTGTTTCTGCAGAATTAACCAAATTTGATTGTAGAGGTAGATCGGGATCAAGTTCGAAGTCAGGTACAAGATTAGTCCATGGTAAAAATTTCTTGCTTTCATTATGTATATAGTAAGAAAATATATTGCCTGCTGAGGGAAATTTGACAGCCCTATATTCATTCTGAAACCATTTACTGAACTCATTCCGCCAATCAATAATCTGGTCTTGAAAAAGTGATGATCCAAATCCCCAAATAACACTAAAAACAAAATATATCTCATACCAATCTTTGGGACAATCATGAGGTACATTCTGTGGCGTTAATGTACTATCTAATAAAAAGCACGTCATTTGTAACCTGGCGATATCCGAAATGGGAGTAATGCTTTTTAGTCGTCCTCTGAACAGTTCAAGTAATGGTGGAACGTATTTATCAAAAAGTACATTAAGCGTAGCTACTTCACTGGCGTTCGTTCGTGTACCCAACCAGGACTGTATAAATGGAGTCCAACCTAAATCTTGAGGATTTATGTACAGTATTCCTGCTCTAGAGACCGTAGCTGGGGTTGCAGTACGTAGGGATGCAATCTCAAAGAGTAAACGCATTTCTTTGGTTAGCGCGATTCGTTCATTGCTAGCTAAAGTTAAAACCTTGTTATCATCCATTACGTGTGTTTAGACTTTCAATCCACATTGGATCAATGTCACCATCAAGTACAATCCACTTTGGACCAGTTCCACCCAAATTAGCTTGATCACGCATTAAAATAGAGAATAAGCCGTCTTTCCATTCGCGCGTTGATGGATTCACAATTCCAAACAATTCATCGTTTGTTACCGCCTTTGGATTAAGATCGTTGTAATGAGGCTTCCGTTTTTGGTTATGATATGTTTTATTAAGAGTTTTCCACACCTCTGATTTTCCAGTTCCAGCAAAACCAATAATAAATACAGAGTGGCGCACTGCAAATAATTCTTCAAGTTGTACAATTTTTAAAATAAATCCATCTTCGGGTTGTAGCTTAAGGTCGACCGCGGATCGTTTAATAACCGCCTCGAATTCAGGATTCCGCTTTTGAGGTACGTCCAATGCAGGAAATAAATCACCAATAAGACCCATGAAAACAGGAAGATCATCTGTTACTATTTTCGGAATATTAAAATCTCGCAATGCACGCATTAGTACTTGATCCCTCAGGTCGCTGCCGGTCATCACGCTAAAAAATAGTATAGTAGTAATATTTATTAATAATTAGTAGTAATTTAAATTAATAAACTTTAATTCTAAAGTATTTTTTATACATATAAGAAAGTTTAACAGTTGAGCAAGAAAGTTTATTCAAAATCGGATTTACTTATATTGGGTTGTTCACTAATTTATTTCGTTTTCTTACTTGTTTTGCATAGATTTTGTGTTTTCAATTCTTGAATTATGTTTTTACTTATTATACTTTTTCACGAAGTGTAAAAATTACATTGGTTTTGTGCAATGTCCGTCATGCTCTCCGTCCATCTGTCAGTCTGTCCGTCTGTCCGTATGAACGCAAACCATTTCCACGCTATCGAAGCTAGAGACTTGAAATTTGAAATATTTACTCGTAAATACCCTCGTCTGATAAAGTGTCAAGATTTTGCCGATACGCCTACCAGGGGCGTGGCAAAACGGAAAATGCTTTTTCCTATATCTCAGAAACACTATTTCTAGAAGGGCTAGAGAGTTGAGATTTTAACTGAACAGTCACGTCGACATCCCAAATCAAAGGTTATGGCGGATATATCTAAGCCCATTGGGGGGCGTGGCAAAATCGGATCTGAATATATAGTGATTTTACTGATTCTGTTATATTTTTGAGCTCTATTGAGGCGTGGTCTTCGAATGAGTATTTGACGAAAATGCTCGCGAGCGAGCGAAAACAAAGGGTCTTCGCTCAGTTCGCTCGCGCTCGGACTACAACCGTTTTTTTCGTTTCTCATTTGTTTCGGTCAGACCGCGAGCGAACGCTTGAGTAAAATTAAGAAAAAGGTCTTTGAGCGACTGATGCATGTTCATGTGCGGATGCAAACGTACTTTGTGTATGGTATTAATCAAAGTACGCAAAATATTCTTGCGTCGCAAGTTTGTATCTTACATTTACTAAATATTTAAATTTTTTAATTGATATCAAGCTTAAACTGCCACATTTAAATGCGCTTGCACAGGTAGTTCTAACCAGCAACTTATTTTTAGTCTTGCATTTCATATTAAATGAACGGCGAAGTTCAATAAGCGCAGACAATTTAAATGTATAATTAGTTATTTAACTTAACAATAGGCAGTATAAGTTTAGTACTAGTTAAATAACATCTTAATACAAAAAAAATTATTTTTTTCCAACAAAGGCAAATTAATGTAAGAGTACCAAAGACCTTTGCATTGACTTTTTCGGTCATTTGCTCACTTGCTGAGGCTCAGCTCACGAACAAAAAAATTTTCCGCTCGCGAACAGATGTTCAGCAATAACGATCGACGCAAAAAACCCAAAAAGAAGACCGATTCAGACAGAAAAATCGCTCTTGCTCAGAGCGAGAGCAGAATATTTTCTGTTTTTCGCTCCTGCTCTGACTTTGAGCGTGACGAAAAAACGCTCAACTGTTATTTGCAAGCTCTGCTAGAAGACTTTAGACTTGGTATATACTCGGGTTAACATCCCACAATCGAAACTTTACTGTTATATTCCTAAATGCCCTCTCTATGTACATTATTTGTCTACGGCCACTGGGGGCGTGGCAAATCAAAACTTAAACATCCTTTAGCGAGTTATTAAATTTGTATGCGGTCTCCATTATCCTGGTGGAACACCTTTTCTTTGACCAATTCTGGTCTCTTTTCATCATCACTTAATTTGTCTAGTTAATTGCAAGAAACTTTAAATTAATTGTTGTGTTGTCCGGCAAAACGAAAAATAAACGATCCCCTTGAAATCCCACTAAAGGGACAATATAAATTTTTGTTTAGTGAACATAGTGCTTTGATGTGCCTTGAGCTGGTTCACCCTTTTAGACCCCGGTGTCTTGTGCTATACATTGTTGTAAACAACCCACCTTTTGTCGCCGGTAACAATGCGCATTAAAAATGGATCGCTTTTTTGACGTCGAATAATCGTATCGAAGTCGTTAATGCTTAGAAATTAATACTAGACATTTCAATTTTCATCGACTAACGACTTTATTTTATCCACATCCGCTTCAAGAGTCCTTCCAGGACGTGGTGCATCCCTCAAAATTGAAATTGAATTTTTATACTATTTCACGTAGTGTCCGTATGAACGCAAACCATTTCCACGCTATTGAAGCTAGAGACTTGAAATTTGAAATATATACTCGTGTATATCCTCGTCTGATAGTGTCAAGATTTTCCCGATACGCCCACTACGGGCGTGGCAAATCGGAAAATGAATTTTCCTGTATCTCAGAAACACTACTTCTAGAAGAGCTAGAGAATTGAGATTTTAATTGAACACTCATGTCGACATCCCAAAATCAAAAAGCTATGGCGGATATATCTACGCCCATTGGGGGCGTGGCAAATCGGGTCAAACTATATCTTCTACAGTTTTAAAGCTAGAACGCCCAAATTTGGCACGTAGTGATTGGTGATTGGTTTTGTGTAATGTCCGTCATGCTGTCCGTCCGTCTGTCCGTCAGTCCAGTATGAACGCAAACCATTTCCACGCTATTGAAGCTAGAGACTTGAAATTTGAAATATATACTCGTGTATACCCTCGTCTGATAAAGTGTCAAGATTTTCCCGATACGCCCACTTGGGGCGTGGCAAATCGGAAAATGCATTTTCTTGTATCTCACAAACACTACTTCTAGAAGAGCTAGAGAGTTCAGATTTTAACTGAACACTCATGTCGACATCCCAAAATCAAAAAGTTATGGTGGATATATCTACGCCTTCAGGGGGTGTGGCAACTAATATCAGCTTGTATCTCTCACAGTTTTAGTGCTAGAAGCTTCAAATTGGATATTAAGTTACTGGGGGCCTCCTCTATCGATTCCCCAAAAATTATTGGTACGCCCCAAAAGGGGCGTGACATACAGAAAAATACCCTGTAATTTTCGCATTTTTCGAATGTAAGCATCTAAACTTTACAGTTATATTCCTGAACGCCCACTCTATGCACATGCCAAAATTATTTGTCTACAGCCACTGGGGGCGTGGAAAATCAAAACTGAAACATCTGCAGCTTTTGAGCCAATAACGCGCCACATAATTACTTTGTGACCTTTGACCTTGTCTTTTGACCTTGCCTTTGATTTGTCAAATTATATATATATATATATATATATGTTTGAAAAGAATATTTTATTAATACAAAATAACCAAATAAAGAAAATATAACAAAAATATCAACATGACCGCGCCGGGATTCGAGCCCACACCTCTACGCTCGCCAACGAACTTAAGTAACATTTTCAGCGTTGCCACCTCTCTCATTTTGAGAGATGCCATCTCTCTCGATTTAGGTGCGTATTTTTGCTAAGGTAAGGGTTCTAAGCTTCGATCCTAATTGAAACTGTCTGGCCACCTCCAATGAAAAGTTTTAATCTGCAGCTAATTTGAGCGGCGAAAGTGGGGGATTTAAGGTTAAATTTAAAAAAATGTAATGTGATAGAGGCCCCTGTGGGCTGCTGGGACGTGAAAATATTTTTGACACAGTCACTCTCCATGGAGTGCACCTGTTTGACTAGTGCCAAAAAAGCCGAACACTTCAGGACAAAGGAAATGGTGAAAGGTACTAATTTCAGAAGACAAGTACCCTATATCTATAATTAATGACGTACCTGATAAATTGGGACAAGCAAAATATTTATTAGATCTAGCTAGTGGGTACCACCAAGTAAGATATACAAAAAGCTGCCTTTTCAGAAGAAGGGGGGTCATTTACAGAACAGCTTGAGAAAAGTAAGGGAAGCAAATTGGCAAATCTGATTTCCTTAGGAAATAAATTGAATACATACTGTCACTACTGAGGCAATTAAACCAAACACAGGAAGACTCAGAAGGAAGTCAAATCGTTTTTAGGCTTGAGCTACAACGGGAGGGTTCATAAAAGGCTTTGCAAAAATAACCAAACATTTAACACAGCAACTAAAAGGAAAGACATCAGAGACGACGACATAATCCTCATATATCCAGATTTTATAAAACATCTTATTTTAACAACCAATGCTAGTAATTTTGCGATAAGTGTTACCATCATTACTGTTACCACTTTCTTCCATACTGTTTGCTGAATTTCCTTTTTTCTTATCAGCATTTTATTTTTATCATCGCCTTTGATGTCCAAGACGAATTCCATAAATCGAATCCATTCATGTAATGGACTTAAGCCGTAGGTTTTACGGCACAGATTGGGTAACATTGATTGGATTGTGTACCTTTTTATCATATGTTTTAAAAACCACAGAAATATATAAAAATATAGGTTGCCATTTGAAATTTTTCAATTTTTCTACTTGCATATCTAAATTTTTTCGCATGATTTTTTGCGGAGCTATCTTTCGCGTATTCAATTTTTAAAGGTAACATTATGCACACAATACAGCGATGTATTCAGACTGAAGGATGAGATTGAAGGATGATGAAGCAATATATATAAAAAATTACAGAAATTCTTATAGTCAAAAAGACGAAACTCAAAAACTAATTAACGACAAAATAGTCGAACTATCTGTATCTGCTTATAATAGCCCATTGTTATAAGTATCAAAAGTCTGTTTTCAAATTCTGAAATGAAAAAATGGCGATTAGTAATTGACTATCATCATATTAATAAAAAACTGTCAAATTGAACTAGAAGAAAAATCACTTAATAGTCATTGGTTGTTCGAAAAACAAATGCTCAGTCTGATTTTTTTTAGAAATGTAGGCAACATAACCTAAAGTTACATCCCGAAAAATGTTCATTCTTCATGCATGAAGTCACTTACCTGGGACATAAATGCACAGAGAAACAAATCTTGCCCGACGATTTGCATAAGCCAACTACAAATGCTTCTCAGCCCAACGTATACGAAGACATGGTAAATGAAGAGGACGAAAAGAAATGACCTTGCTAATAACAGATTCTGTATGCTTACTAAAACATGAAAAAAGTTAAGAAAAAAAGTTTTCAAAGGCTTGAAACAGAAGCCGGTATACTTAATATCAGCCAACTCAAAGTGGCACCGAGCGAACAGAATCTTTTTAAATATATGAGCGAAATAAGTCTCTGGGACACTGTTAAGTACTATAAAAATTAAACCGATCAATACATTTAAAAAAAAACTAAAATGCTGTTTTGACTTAAAAAATACCAATCTACTTCAATTGAAGTCAACCCAAAACAAGTAAGAACGTTGCAGTCGGACGCAACCGACAGCGAAATACAAGTTTAAGCCGGTCCACACTCAGCCTACTGTGGATTCGCGCTAACAAATTTATATGTTGATCACCTTTGTAAATTTAAATATATAAAATGGTTTGTTATTGAGTATAAATCCAGTATAGTACACGCGTTATGGCTATGGCTGAGCACACCTATACACACAAGATCGTAGGTTCCATCTAGCCGTCTAGAGGTTGCAGAGCACTCCAGGGTACGCCAGGATACGCGCTTTTTTCTCCAGCGGTTCGGTTTGATTACCACAGGCACTCCTACAACTGGATTTACTTACTGGCACACTAGACCGCGTCTCAAAGACGTGCGCTCCTGGTTGCAGGACACGCCATTCCTAGTTTTTGTTATGTTGCCGTGAGGAGCACTCCGGCTAACGAACGGTCAGCATCTGAGCCGTCAAATCGTTGTAATTACAATGCCCATCTGACGATCCTGGCTGAAGAACTCTCGATGTAGTTGAGCCACTTCAGCGCTATATGATCGGACACCACCACAAAGTGATAGCCCTCCAAATATGGCCTCAACTTTCGGATGCCCCAGACAATAGCTAGGCATTCAGCTCCGCGCTATTCAGTGTACGACTGGCATACGAGATGACCCTCTCTTCATCCTCGGAAGTCTGCGTGAAGAGTGCCGACCAGACTACCTGCTCCAGAAACTCGTGGCTTTAAATCACATTCGGGCACTTCTTTGGCAACCTACGAATATTCGAGCCTTGCAAAACTTGGCTCTCGCGTCCTTATTAATGACTGTGGCGTGGATGTAGCCTTCCACGGTCCTCGCTGTCTCATTCAGGCGAACGGCGGCGATACTAGTGGATTACAGTGACACTCGCGGTATTTATTCGCTTAGATCACAAAAAAAAAATTAAATAAATGTTAAACTAAAAAAAAATATTAATTTGTTATTTTTAACATTACACTGTGAACATAAAATAATAAAATTAAGAATTTATTGCTTTTGAAATAAGAAATATTACCCTGAACCCAGTGCTATCTGCGTTTTTAAAAATACTGCCTAGCATTTCGTATCAACGCCCAGAAAATTAAATAAATTTTCAATTGTTTAGCCAATAGCGCCATCCATGTTTCGATAGAATGGCGCCATTCATGTTTCGATTCAATTGAGCAGCTGATAATTCGCATATCATAGCGCCATCTATAGGAAATAGAAAACTAGCAGTTCTTAGAATTTGCTAGATGCACGCAGTTCAATGTGTACGTGTGTGTGTATGCGTGCACACGTATAGGAAGACAATTTGTTTTGCGCTGATGGCCAAATGTTTTGTTTAAAACATTCTGCGCGAATTAATGGATTTGAATTACATTTTCAGCGTATGATCGACATATTTTATTAAATATTTGGTGCCATTCGGAGACGGTATCCAAAATTTAACAAACTCGATCTTTTCATGCTATTCACGGTCCTACATAAAAATTTCAGTGAAAGCTTTAATCCGCGTTGAGTTGTTTGCTTTTGAGAAGTGCTTGTGTCGGTAATTTTGTTTTTACTTGCATTCTGCATTGCATGTTCATTGCTTCTCTTTTTGCTTTTTCGATCGCTCTGGTATTTTTGTTGTGCTATCAGCTGTTTTAGTTGTTGTGATGTGATTCTTTATTATTATTTAATCTTACGTTTGTTGTGAATTGTTCTTTTAATATGACTTGTTAATTGCTGGTTGTGTGAGAATAGGATGCAAGATGTATAACTCGGTGCTGAGCTGTTGACTGCTTCTCAGATGGTCTTACCTTCTGTACATGTCTATCCTAATTTATTCTACGCCTTGTTCTGACTCTCTTTGCGATTCCATCTTCTTGCAGTGCGTTAGGGGACACCAGTATTAGATATCCCAAAGTCTATACGGATTCCCAGTCCTTTATCTCTATCTGTTGCTCAACCTACGAACAACAAGTGTTCTAAATATTCCATATCCAAATGATTCCGTCTATGTTAATTTTCGTCTACTTTACCTTGCATATTTTTTTCTTGAGTATCAATTCTTGCAAAGATTATGATTCCTCTGATCTTTCTGCTGATTTCTTCCAATCAACTTACTCATCTGTAAGTAGAATACCGCACAGCACATTCATATTTATTTTCACACGAGATTTGTTTTTTTATTTGAAACGGTAAATCTACTAGTTTGCCTTCCACATTTTTTTCTTGCAATGATTATTATTTCTTTGATCTTTTTGCTGATTTCTTTAAATCAACTTACTTAGCTGTAGCCCCCTATAAAACTGTTTACCCTTATTATGTCTTTTCTACAAATATTATTAACGCTTCCAATATTTCTCTTGCTTCTGTGATTTCAGCCATTCGGTCAATGAAATCATCTAACTCCCTGGAGCTGATAATGTTACTAATTGTGTTATTAAAGAATGCTGTGCTAAACACCAAATTGTTTAGTTTGTATTAAAATTGGATATGATTTGCAGTGGCCGTAAATAAAAAAATGGATTAAATTAATAAAATAAAAGAACATAATAATAATTTAATAAACAAACCAAAATTAAGTGAGTAACCCTACTGCATTGTTTCGTCCGCCTGTCCTCCACCTGTTTTGTGTTCCCTTTGCGTGTATTAGCGAGAATAGAAAAATCGTGTCGTTAATTTTACCGCAAGCGGGTAGGCACATCATTTGATTTTACCGCAAGCAGTAATTCACGATCGTAGCGACGGTACAGCTTAGCTAGGGGATTAGGTTCGGCGCAAGCCAGTAATCGAGACAAAGTGAGGAGAAGAGACACAGTTCAACGCAGCGCAACTAAAACAACCCAGTTTAAACTCCAATAACTCAGTTTAAACTATAACAACTCTGCATTGAATTACAACAACTATGCATTAAATTAAATCAACTGCTTTTAAACTCTTAATTAAACTACAACAAATCTGCATAAAACTACAACAACTCTGCATTAAACTATAACGACTCAGCTTTTAACTACAACCACATAACTTTAAACTACAATAGCCCAGCTTTAAATTACAACAACTCATTTTATTTTTATAAAACAATACCAACTTAACCAACCACCGTAGTACTAATTATAATATTGGTTGCCAGATGAAAATCATTTAGTTAGAAAGAACATAATGTTAGAATTAAGCTGCCTTAGAATTAAGTATGGTCAGCTTGGAAAAGAGTTTAAAGAATACTACTGTTTATATTAGCTCTTTAGGAACAGATGAAAGGGACAATAGTATTAAATTCAACAATATTGTCTTCCTGATGCATAAACTTTCCTAGAAAACCAACCCCAAGCATTCTCAATAATATTGAGGTCAGGAGAATATGGCGGCCACTCGAGCAAACCGACTTTTTGGGACTGGATCCACGCTTTAACAACCCAGGCGTTGGGGATTGGGGCATTATCCTGTTGATAACGCCACTTGAGACTTCCTAAAAGACTTTTCTTTTGTGGAAACGCCTTTTCCAAAACGATTTTATAAGCCTCGGCATTCGTTTTGGATGTCAGAAAGTGAAGCTCGCAGGCTCCATAGTAAGATATGGCCCCCCAGACCATAACTCCACCTTCACGGCTATGATGACGATTTAAAAACTGCTCTGATTTTTCATACATCAGAAAATACGGTGTATTTTCATTCTGATTTCCCCACCATACATGTGCGGGCGAAAAAGAAGCCGAGTCTCCTTACGTACCATATTTAACTATGTTTCTTTTTCAGTTTTACTCTTTTTGAATGATTGCTTGAACGAATAACTCGACGAACTGTCGATACACTGAATTCTATACCTAAATTTTACTTAATTTTGGCTGCCGAGTGGCGAGAATTGGAGGCTTTTCTTAAGATTGCGCGTCGGTCAGTTGAGGTAGTCGCCTGTTTGGTACGACCTTTCATTTTTTCCATATTTCTCGGGATTTCGAAGAAATTGAAACCCTACTGTAGCTCCTTCCGATTTGTTCCCCGATTTCTCGATAAGTCATTTTCATGTCTTTATATGAATACAATCGTGTTCTTATTCAAGTAGCTGGCAGTGTATATATTCTTAAGGCGTATTCGCGTACAAAAAATTTAAGTGTGTTAGGGTAGCATAGAGGTAGGTTAGAAGAGGAAGGACCCCGACACCCCAACGAGCTAGCGAGAGCAAAGCTAGAGTACGCATACATACTCGTCTGAAAACATAGTTACCAAGAACATCAATCCCGTACACTACAAATTTTAGCTCTTATAGGTTCTGAGATCGACGCGTTCATACATACGGACAAACGAACCTTGCTATATTGACTCAGCTAGTTTCCTTTATTCTTCTCCCTGTTACATACTCAACAAAACCATTATATCCGGATTATTATTTTCAATGGGTTCAGGGTATCAAAATATCATTGGAGGTAACTGGTTGAATAGATGAATGCATTATTAGAGATTAAATTTTATGGCTTTTTGCATTGGTGCTAAGCAAATTCAAACAAGTATATTTCGAGTTCGATTTTCCTGTTTTGTATCTTGGTTACCAGTTTATTATATTATATTATAAGGCTTCGAAATTGGAAATTTAATGACACTTACCCTTAGAGCGCCAGCAACAACAAGAACTGATTTAATAGCGCGTAAGCCCCAATCATAATGATCTTGTTTTGAGAGAAGTTCCTTACATAGTGTATAAAGTGTGATAAATTTTCTCGCTAGCAATCGTGCTTCTTGAAAGCCCTCTGCCACCAACATAATTTCACTAATAAGGGCAAAGTCAGGTACCACCATTGCACAGGGTCGATACAGTGCTTTTAAGGTTTTCCGGGAGTTCAGCTCGCCCTGCGTATCCCGGATTCATGGTTATAAATACACCAACCGTCGCTCGTAAGACGATGTATTCACCTAAAAAGTTAAAGGTAGTCTTTTTTGCTTTTATTGCGTCCTGCATACATTTAACTTGAACAGCAACGACAGATAACACTTCAACTGATATGCGATTAAACTCATCAAAGCAACCCCAAGCTCCGGTTTGTGAAAGACCCTTATGTATATTACCAATTGATTGGTAGTCCATTTGTTCTGAGCAATTAAATACGTAGACCATCATCCCTAAGGCACGCCCCAAATCCTTAGTTGTTTCGGTTTTACCTGTACCAGCGGGACCAGCAGGAGCACCACCCATCACAAGATGTAATGACTGTGTAAGCGTAATATAACAACGATCTGTGAGTGGAGTAATTACTAGACGAGGAGTGTTCCCAAGATACTCATAGTCATAACGAAATTGAGCATCACAAATGTTAGCAAAGCAATCATCTATTCTACTATCCCACCGATGGCGCAATTGGCTTTGCCATTGGAATGCCGTCTGTACTTCAACTTTTTTCGTTATAATATTAGTTACTACGTCACGACTGTGGACATCAATGGTACAAACAGTCATAACCTTTTGACGCTCTGCTGCTGTAAGATCGCCCAATAAAAGTATAATAAGGTTGTTTAGTTGATTCACTTGTTTTTCTATTATAATCCTTAAGAGCATTTTCGTACCGTAGCTGTACTTTAGCAAACGCATCATTAGTTTCAGCTGTCCACATGATTTGAGTCCCAACTAATGCTGGCTGAGCGGGCCATTCAAATATCCAAACGTGACGAGGTTTATGATCATATTGAGTTAGCGATCGTCTTAGTTGGTCTCGAAGTGTTTCCCTCATTTTATCGGTTACGCGATTAAGCCAAACTTCTACTTTACCACTGCAATCACAATTTTGAAGAAATGGGACATATTCTTCTAGCTCCTTAGCTACCATCCCTCCTGCTTGTCTAGTACCAGCTAAGAGATTGAGTTTTCCAACGGAATCATATAATTTTGTCAAATGACGCGATACTAATGCAGGGCTATTACCGTTCGATAAAATATCCAGTAAATCTGCTGATGAAACAAAATAGAACCTAGGATAAGATAGACGTTTAGTTTCCAAATAGTCATTAAGGGCTTTTTCACATAGTAGAAGCATTTTAAGCAACGTTTCCAAATGCTCGTTAAGTTTACTACCAGAACGATTTGTAGATCGCACAACATTTCGATCAGAGTTCATTTGGGCCAAAAGAGCTCTAAATTCTTTGTCAATAAAATCAAATCGTTTTGAGTCATCAGGAAGCTGGGAGCGTATGTCCTCAGAGCCAATAAAAATACTTTCAAGATATTGCCATTTTCGTTGTACTTCAAACCAAGAACCAATAATCTGATCAGCATTTGACAGTTTCTGTTGCCAAGTTGAAACTTCATGAAGGAAAATGCCACATATTTGGAAGATATCATATTTTGTATTTGAGCTTGATGGTCTTCGAGCGTTTCAATCATTTCTTCTGAGGCTTTTAATAACTTAATACCTGTCCGTTCATGAATTTCTATGCCAAATTCCATAGTAGCCCAAGCTGCTGCAATATCGCGCAGTTGCTTCTCCATGTTCATTTCTTTTACAGATTTATCAACAATATTTTTAACTTCTTCTTCGTATTCATGTAGATTAAGATCAATAAGATACTTTAAGGTTGTTGAATCATCCATGCTAAATTTTACCTGAGTTGTCTGCATTAGTTCAACCCAGTGACGGTCCCTTATAGCAGGATTCTGAAGTTCTGTAACTGCTCGCAAAGATGTCATTAAATTTTTTAAAGAAGCTTCCATGAATATAAATGGCTCCCAAGTACGCATAGTCGGATCTAATCCTCTTAACTCTCTACCAAATTTTTTACATTCTTGGTCCATTCCTTCAATATCAATTTTTTTCCACGGGGTTTTTTTCCAATCATTTATAGTTGACTCTATAGAAATAGAGAAATCCCACATTATTTTACAAAGCTTTAAGTCATTTCGACAAAGTTCAATTTTTGCAGGATCCGGCCCTTGTAACTCGAAAAGAACAGATGATTCCGTAAGAGTTTGTTGTCGTTGCTCTAATTCAACAATTTCTAAGTCAGTTTCGTCAATAAGTTCATAGCAATTGGGACAAGGGACATAAAAAAATTTCTTTTGCATAAATTTTTTCCGATATGTATTAGCCATATTGTTGCAGAGCAAAATGCGTTTTTTCAATTTGATCTACTTGGTAGCTTTGAATTGGTGCAATAACTTGTTTTGTTACTGCTGCTTGTCGTTTTATCTTTTGCCATGCATCAGGTAGCTCATTAAGTTGTAACAGTTCAGTGTCCCTAAACTCGTATCCATATTTCTTTAGTAAATTCACAATATCTCTTAAGGGCTCAAACATATTATCGAAAGTAAACTGTTTTTCGTTGATTTGATTTAATACAGAAAGTATTTTAACCAACCCATCAAAATCATCTCTTTTTAGTTCCAATTTTAACACAACTTTAGCTTCATCTATAAAATCTTGCAGTTCCTGAAAAGAATTTTATATATTAGCAAATAATAAATAATATATTATATTTTACTGTTAATATTATATCTACTAAATTATTAAGTGTATGACCAGTAGTCTATTGAGGCCGAGGCACAAGGTTTTGGGGCACTTATCTCGAAAGACTTTACGTCTGCAAAAACGACACAGATCGCATTGTGTTAGACTAGCACCTATCACAAAAAGATCGAGTTTGTCTTCACATTAGTCTTCAAATTAGTTAGTTTTGTATCTATTTTATGCAATTTTTGATTTTTGTTTAATTTTGAATACCGGCTTATGCTATCGCTGCACACGGCTAAGCTGTGTTCTCCAGCGGTTCGCTTGGATCACCACAAGCACTCCTACAACTGGATTTACTCGCTGGCACTCTAGACCGAGTCTCAGAGGGTTACGTTCTTTCGCACGGCTGCTCACTCACCCCTCACTCCTGTTTAGGTTAAGCTGCCGGCCGCATCTCTGTCCCCACGGATGCTGTTCGATATGCGTCCAGGACTTTCCTCTGAATATCCTTGTAGAAATCCCACGATGTCCTTGATGTCCCTCGTTGTCCTTCGTTGTCCTTCGTTGCACTTTACTTTTTCACTTCCGTTGACACTCCGCACTTTCACTTTAAATTGGGATCCACTGACCCAGTGCCGAGCCGTGTGCGCCTTTTTATAGCAGCGCCGCAGTCCCTGCTTCGGCTCTGGAGCGGGGCCTGTCTCGGCTCTCTGTAGCGGGGCCTGTCTCTTTCTCGGGTCTGCCTTAACGGCAACATCGCCTGATTTTGTGCGACGCCAAATTCGCGTGATCGTGTGGCAGCCGCTCATTGGCCGAAACACCGTTGTACGCCTGCGAGTGAAAGTAATAGCTACATTCTCGCGGTGCACGATCAACGCAGAGTGCGACGCGAGTAAGTCGCTGAATCGGTAAGAGCGAGCGAGACGTCCCATCGCTCGCCTTTGACCCTTTCCAGTCGCGAGGGTCGCTCTTACCGTACTCACGTCGCTGTGTGGAACATTTATATGCCTGCACGCCCACCCATATAAATGCACAGCAAATACATGCAATTATACAGGTTGAGACGTTTAGGTTATGCTGCTCAAGCACCAGCTGCCGGCCGCACCTCTGTCCTCAAGGATGCGGTTTGATATTCGTCCAGGATATTCTTCTGAATATCCTTGTAGAAGTCCCACGATGTCCTTGTAGAAATTCTACGATGTCCTTGATGTCCCTCGTTGTCCTTCGTTGTCCTTCGTTGCACTTTACACTTTCACTTCCGTTACACTCGGCACTTTTACTTTTAATTGGGATCGACCGAGCCGTGGGCGCCTTTTTATAGCAGCGCCTTTTTATAGCGGGTCCTGTCTCCTCCTCGGGTCTGCCTTAACGGCAACATCGCCTGATTTTGCGCGACGCCAAATACGCGTGATCGCGTAGCAGCCTCTCATTGGCCGAAGCACCGTTATACGCTTGCGAGTTAAAGTACTAGCTACTTTCTCGCGGCTACGAACGGCACTTCGGCTAGCGGTACACGATCAACGCAGAGAGTGCGACGCGAGTAAATCGCTGAATCGGTAAGAGCGAGCGAGACGTCCCATAGCTCGCCTTTCGAATCTTTCCAGTCGCGAGGGTCGCTCTTACCGTACTCACGTCGCTGTGTTGAACATTTATATGCCTGCACGCCCACCCATATAAATGCACAGCAAATACATGTAATTATATAGGTTGAGACGTGCCTGCATATAATTTTCCTCACAGTGCAATGTCCATCATGATGCCCGTCCGTCTGTCTGACTGTCAGTCTGTTCGTCTGTGCGTATGAACGCAAACCATTTCCACGCTATTGAATCTAGGGACTTGAAATTTGAAATATATACTCGTGTATACGCTCGTCTGATAAAGTGTCAAGATTTTCCAGATACGCCGACTAGGGGCGTGGCAAATCGGCAAATCGGAAAATGCATTTTGCTGTATCTCAGAAACACTACTTATGGAAGGGCTAGAGAGTTGTGATTTTAACTGAACACTCATGTCGACATTCCAAAAAACAAAAAGCTATGACGGATTTATCAACGCCCACAGGGGGCGTGGCTACTAATATCAGCTTGTATCTCTCACAGTTTTAGTGCTAGAAGCTTCAAAATTGGATATTAAGTTACTGGGGGCCTCCTCTATCGATTCCCCAAAAATTATTGGTACGCCCCAAAAGGGGGCGTGACATACAGAAAAATACCCTGTAATTTTTGCCTTTTCGAATGTAAGCATCCAAACTTTACAGTTATATATTTCTGAACGCCCACTCTATGCACAAGCTAAAGATAATATGTCTACGCCGACTGCGGGCGTGGCAAATCAAAACTTAAACATCTGCAGCTTCTGAGCTAATAACGCGCCACATAATGACTTTGACCTTTGACCTTTGATTTGCCAAGTATTGCAATATATTATTAATACAAAATTTATTAATACAAAATAACTAAATAAAGGAAATATAACAAAAATACCCACACCTCTACGCTCGCCAACGAACTTCTATCTGAAAGATTTTCCACCTTCCTCATTTTGAGCGATGTCATCTCTCTCGATTAAGGTGCGTGTTTTTGCTAAGGTAAGGGTTCTAAGCTTCGATCCAAATTTAAACTTGTTGGCTACCTCCAATGAACATTTTTAATCTGCAGCTAATTTGAGCGGCGACAATGGGAATTTAAGATTATAGATGCCCCTACTGGGTGCTGGGACGTGAAAAAGTATTTCTCTGTCGGTTGCATACGACTGCAACATTCTCACTTGTTTATTTATTAAATACAACTTAAATAAAAACTAAACAAATTATAGCCTAAACAAACAGACCAATATTTCAAAATACCCCAGACCAGTTGGGGGGTATTTCATTTGCCAGTCCGGCCGGCTATGCCCCAGTTCACAGACTTATATGGTCAGTGATAAAAGCATTAAACGAAAATTAAAAACAAGAAACCTGTAGTCGAGACCGCTCAACTGGGGGATACCCTGAACCCTGCGAAGAACCGCTATTCCTAAGAACCGCTAACATTCTTCGCTTCTTCTATATATGTAGATGTATGTACATCTTAATAAACATTTATACACTTACTGACGCACGCGTAAGCAAACTGCTCTGTACCGCGCCGATCAACCTTGGCTGCGGCAGCAGGCTTGAACTGGCCCGCGTGTCTTACGCTCTGACGGACAAAACACAAACGTAACTTTAACTTTTCACTTGTCTAACTATTCACTTTCACTTCCTTTTAACTGGCGGCGATACGCCCTCACCTTCTCATAATTTGCTTAACTCTCTACTCCCTTTCGCGGTCGAACTGACTGACCTACGCGCCCTTCGGTCGATCGCGCGCCGACCTCGGCAATGCAATTTTGTCGCGGCCGCTGCTTCTCACCACGAAGCTCTCAATTTGCCGCGGCGCGCCTAGCTACATTGCCTTTTAACTTCTAACTTAAACCTAATAAGGATGGGCCCTCCATGGGCCGCCTCTGCGCTCCATTGCGTCTACACCTAATCTTCATAATTTATTTTCTAATCAAATCTCTTACTCACTATATTTATTCACTATACAAGATAAACTTATTTATCGCCGAAGCCTTCAGCTGCGTTGGATTGCTGGTGCTGACTCATCAGGACTAGAGACCCGATCGTGGGCCTCCAATCGCGCCTGCGAATATTATAATAACGCCCTTGGTCCTTCTTCCACTTGACGCCTTTTTCCGGAGTGACGTCATCGGTTGCACCTGGGTTGCGAAGTTAGTACCGCGACGCCATCCACAAACATTGCCGCAGCTCTGCGAGATTCGAGGGAGCTGGGAGTTTCCGGATCACCTCAACCTTGGACGGATCCGTACTGATTCCCTCCCCAGTCACTACACGCTCCAGATAGACCGACCTTTCTGTAAAGAAGCTGCATTCCTTGCGATTAACATTGAGGTTGGCTGTTCTCAGCCTCCGAAACACCTCCATCATCATCGAGATACGCGAACGCGTGCGGCTCCATCTCCGGCCCTGTAACCTTGTCGATCTGAAACTTTGCCCCAGTCGAGTGCAACCCAAATGGCATCACCCGTCATAGAAACAAATCCCGTCCTGGCACGGTGAACGCCGTGCATTCCCTGCTGTCCGCCGCCATCGGGATCTGCCAATAACCGTTCTTTAGATCAAGCGTCGAGATGACACGCGCGTGACGCAACCTCTCGTGGATGCAATTGATCCGAGGGACTGGATAAGCGTCGGGTATCGAATGAGCGTTCAGCTGCCGATAATCGATGCACATGCGCCATTCCCCTGTCTCTTTCTCCACCAAGACTATTGGCGCACTGTGCGGACTCCTAGATCAGCCGGCCGCCCCGCATCCCCTGCGTACATCTCCACCTCGTCCTCGTCCCCGCATTCGATCCTCCCTGCCTCCGGCGAGCTCTTACCAAACGCCTGCTCTGTTGCGGTGTCTTTTTCGTTTGTGGTCTCCCCTACCGCTACATTCACCCTTTGGCGGCGTGTCCTCAGTCCTCATATGTAGCTCGGCGCTTCCACAGCTCACGATCGTCCCTACGGCGGTCAGGGAATCCATCCATAGGATGACCTGGTCCAACATGGTAGGCATGATGAGTAGTGCTATCTGCGCGGCCCTGCCGGCAAGATCCACCTGCACCCTCATCAGCTTCCTCACTTCCACCGACGACCCGTCCGCCAGCTTGATGCGCGACCGCACTTTCCTCGACCTTTCCCGTGATGCCCTTCCTCCGCACGCAGACCTCGCTCATGAAGCTACGACTGGCCCCTGTGTCGACCATAGCGTCCATCTCGCGACCGGCGATCCTGATTCGTGCGACGATCCGGCCTTCCCATACAACTAACGGAGACTCACGCCCCCCTTTTAAGATCGGTTGGCATCGCCCCTTCCCTGTGGGGGGCGACGCCCTTCTCTGTTTCCCGTCTGACCTACTAAATGTGAGGCGGCAGATTTATCGCCGCCTTACAATATATATTGAAAATCTGATGGCTAACGACTTTGAGCAGCATTGTTAGCTTCTGCCCAGATATCTGGAGGTGGTTCCGACAGATTATTGCTTTCTTGAGACTTCAAGTAAAGAACCATACATCGTCTTCGATTTTATAATTAATACACACGTTTTATTCCATTAAGTCGAACGATTCGAATGATTCTGACACTGCAGCAGATGTGAACCGTAGCTTTATTGATATACCTACAATGTGTAGTATATATAAATATTTTGATTTATTGGCATAAATAGGCATTACTTATGGCACATCATTGCTGCTAGCGCATGTCCTCTCAGTTGATACCATTATCTACTTAGATTTTTTACTTTAATGTAATAAAATAATGAATTGACTATTCTTATGGTCCCTATTAAGAAAATTTGGTACTAAATTATTTATTTTGATTGCTTTTCAGCACTTGTTGGGTGTGCCCGCCAAGCTTCAGCAGGGATAACAGAGCAGAATAGGAAAACGTCACGTCACAAGACGTCTGTTAGTTAACAGCCAAAGTAACGGAACTCGTCTTTGCATAACTTATGGTATCTTTCAACAGTGCAGTGGCTCGCATAGGATCATTGGGAGGGATCATTGGGAGGTGGGAATGGTCTGGGTTTATGTCGGATACCTGTGGGTACCCGCGGGTTGCAACATTTTTTTTTAGCTCTCGGCCCATGCCCACCTCTATTGGCGACATACGGATCTTGGGAAGCGGCCACTGGTCATTTTATTGACAACGCCTTAAGAGAATTATAATGAAACACATATAAATACAAATTAGGAAAACAAATTTTATATCCTGTTTTGTCCTTTTTCTGTTAGATTTTCAGCCTGTTTTCCCGTATTTTCCGGACATTTTAACATACCAGAAAACTACGCCCGGGTTGCTTGCAACATACCTTTAGATATAAAGTTTGTACCACAATTCACTGGGGCACACGACCAATACGTTGCTTGGAGACAAGGAGACGTAAATGTCTACAAACTTTTCAAGCCATATTGGCTAGACTAGACTGTACTTATGCAGACAAAACATCTGTACGTCTGCTAAGGTCGAATCTAGACATGATCAGACAAGGTTGAGAAAGAGTGAGCCGATCTACTCAATGCCGAAGTCAGAGCTATAGGGTTCCCGGCACAGCCGAAAGACCTCCCATCTGCTCTAGCCCTAGCTACTGATGCAGAGGCAAGCATTGAGAGAAGCATATTTGCAAACAATTACGCTAAATCCATGGAAGAACAGGTGCAAACAAATTAAAACAATAGGGCTCGACCATATAGCAAACCAGCAAAAAAAAAAAAAGACTACGGCCGAGATAAGAACCCCCATTACAGACATAAACAAGTAAGAAAACTCCTCGGCTAGGGTATACCCTGAACCCTGTAAAGAACCGCTATTCCAAGCATTCTTTGTTTCTTTTATATACACATGCATATGTACGTTCATTACAAGCAAATCATACCCACACACGCACAGGCGCACGCAAACACAAGCGCAAGTCGTTGCGTCAGCTGTTCTTGGGTGTATTTTCAAAAGCCCAAGTCTCAAGTATTTGATATACGGGACTAACAAATTTGAGGCGAAGGGGGCGTGGCACCCAAAATTTAACAAAAACCGAAATTGTATAAGGCTCACTTTGCAAAATTTGGAGACTATCTATAAAGATGAATTACATAGCCTTATATAACTGAGCATCGATTTCGTTTTTAATCGATAACATTTCGTGACAGGCATCTACATAAAAATTTTCAAGACTCTAGTTCTGATAGGTTCTGAGAACGACGCGTTACTACATACGGACAGATAGACGGACGGACAAACGGACAGGGCTAAATCGACTCGGCTTGTCTCCCTGATCAAAAATATATATACTTTGTAAGGTCTGCCACTCCTCCTTATCCCTGTTACATACATTTCAACAAAAACATACCCTGATTTCCCATTTTCAATGGGTTCAGGGTATAAAAATAAGATAAGGTCACGCAAGATCTATGACTGGTCCCAATGGAGGCTCTTAACATAAATCCTAGAAACAGCAGTTCCAGCCTCCTCAGGTACAGGAACCCATAAACGATGACCCTTTAACGTCACAAACACATCACATCACTTATGCAAGTCAATGCAAAAAATGACTTAAATACCAGTACAATTAAATACAATGGCGCCAAATCAACTTTATGCTATGAAAGAATCTTTCAATGCAATGAACAATGACAGATCAAAAGTCTTTACGGACCAAAACGAGTCTCTTCCTTACAATATCAACACTGTGGCTACTATCCGAACGGATAACTCACTTTGGTGATCTAGCTCTAAGACTGCAAAGGTAAATAACAATCTAATCCGGTAGGGTTAACCCCTCACGGCCATTGTCGATCGGCGATCTGATACGGACATATGGTTACAATGTTTTGTATATTGATTAAATACAATTTTTTCTAGAGCAACGATTTTGATTAAACTTGTTGGGCGTGAGCATGTCATAATGTCATCATATGTGTGTATGTTCCAAAGCACAAGTCTCTAGCTCTTATAGGTTCTGAGAACGACGCGTTCATACATACGGACAGACAGACGGACAGATGGACGGGCAGACGGACCGGGCTAAATCGACTCGGCTTGGCTCCCTGATCAAGTATATATATATTTTATGGGGTCTGCCATGCCTCTTTCTTTCTGTTACATACATTTCAACAAAAACATTATACCCTGATTTCCCATTCATCGGTTCAGGGTATAAAAAGACGTTCAACAAGATCAACCAAATAGGGACAACCAAGCGCAAGCCTCACAACCATTGGCACAACCATGGGAGGCTGACCCCTCCCTCAAGTCTAGGCAGCATGCTGACCTTATCCAGCATAGCCCAAGTGATTACGGCACAAAGCGAAAAAGTTACTCTGAACGCCATACAGACGTCGCCGTCGACAGTGAAAGTGAAGACGCGCAAATTACGTAAAGCCCGTAAAGGAGCTGCTAGTCGCCAAGTCATTCCAGTGAAATCCATTCACACTGGCAGAAGGCGGGAACACTGGAATGTATGACTGGGACTTCTCTGTAAATCGCCATTACGCTCGGTCTTTTCCTCGCTTTTTTACTTATATCTTTTACTCATACTTATATCTCTTACACTTACATTTATCTCGTACTGAAATAAAGAGTGAATTGTGCTACATTAAAACCGCGCGCTATCTTTTTGTTACCGTGATCCACCCCCCAGAGTGTGAAGACATTGGCAGCCGCCAATTGCTTATTCAGGCCAGTCCGCCCTACTACAAACATTGATCCTTCGAGCCGGATATCCTTCCGCTCCTCCAGCTTGCATCGGTGGAAAGAACCCGATAAGTATAGATCTTTTCACTCTTTTAGAAACATTACATTTACACACACACATACGTAAAGGTACGAGGTTTCCGGCTCTTCCATAGCAACCTGCGCATCTTTAGCACATGTGTACATACACACTATGAGGAACATTATATGCAGACACGTCTCAACCTGTATAATTGCATGTATTTGCTGTGAATTTATATGGGTGGGCGTGCAAGCATATAAATGTTCCACACAGCGACGCGAGTACGGTAGACCGACCCTCGCGACTGGAAAGGGTC
>JAEIGN010000409.1:0-19372 GCA_018903745.1 Drosophila repleta
CATTCATTAAATCGTTCATACATTAATATCATTCATACATTCATACATTCATTAAATCATTCATACATTCATTAAATCATTCATTAAATCATTCATACATTCATTAAATCATTCATACATTCATTAAATCATTCATTAAATCATTCATACATTCATTAAATCATTCATTAAATCATTCATACATTCATTAAATCATTCATACATTCATTAAATCATTCATACATTACATCATTCATACATTCATTAAATCATTCATACATTCAATAAATCATTCATACATTCATTAAATCATTCATACATTAAAGCATTCATACATTCATTAAATCATTCATACATTCAATAAATCATTCATACATTCATTAAATCATTCATACATTCATTAAATCATTCATACATTCATTAAATCATTCATGCATTCATTAAATCATTCATACATTCATTAAATCATTCATACATTCATTAAATCATTCATAGATTCAGTAAATCATTTCTACATTCAATAAATCATTCAAACATTCATTAAATCATTCATACATGCATTATATCATTCATACAGTAAAGCATTCATACATTCATTAAATCATTCATGCATTCAGTTAATCATTCATACATTCATTAAATCATTCATACATTCATTAAATCATTCATACATTCGTTAAATCGTTCAGACATTAGTACATTCATACCTTTATTAAATCATTCAAACATTCATTAAATCATTCATACATTCATTAAATCATTCATGCATTCATACATTCAATAAATCATTCATACATTCATTAAATCATTCATACATTCATTAAATCATTCATACATTCAATAAATCATTCATACATTCATTAAATCATTTATACATTCATTAAATCGTTCATACATTAATACATTCATACATTCATACCTTCATTAAGTCATTCGTACATTCATTAAATCATTCATACATTCATTCATTAAATCATTTAAACTACATTAAAGCATTCACACATTCATTAAATCATTCATACATTCATTAAATCATTTATACATTCATTAAATCGTTCATACATTAATATATGCATACATTCATACCTTCATTAAATTATTCATACATTAAAGCATTCATACATTCAATAAATCATTCATACATTCAATAAATCATTCATACATTCATTAAATCATTCATACATTATTGAAATCATTCATACATTCATTAACTTATTCATACATTCATTAAATCATTCATACATTTCATAAATCATTCATACATTAAAGTATTCATACATTCATTAAATCATTCATACATTTAATAAATCATTAAATCATTCATACCTTCAATAAATCATTCATACATTCATTAAATCATTCATACATTCATTAAATCATTCATACATTCATTAAATCATTCATAGATTCAGTAAATCATTTCTACATTCAATAAATCATTCATACATTCATTAAATCATTCATACATGCATTAAATCATTCATACAGTAAAGCATTCATACATTCATTAAATCATTCATACATTCAGTTAAATCATTCATACATTCATTAAATCATTAACATACATTCATACATTCATACATTAAATCATTCATACATTCATTAAATCATTCATACATTCATTAAATCATTCATACATTCATTAAATCATTCATTAAATCATTCATACATTCATTAAATCATTCATACATTCATTAAATCATTCATACATTCATTAAATCATTCATACATTCATTAAATCATTTCATACATTAAATCATTCATACATTCATACATTCATTAAATCATTCATACATTCATTAAATCATTCATATATTCATTCATTAAATCATTCATACATTCAATAAATCATTCATGCATAAATCATTCATACATTCATTAAAATCATTCATTAAATCATTCATACATTCATTAAATCATTCATACATTAAAGCATTCATACATTCATTAAATCATTCATACATTCATTAAATCATTCATACATTCATTAAATAGTACATTCATTAAATCATTCATACATTCATTAAATCATTCATACATTCATTAAATCATTCATACATTTAATAAATCATTCACACATTCATTAAATTATTCATACATTCATTAAATCATTCATAGATTCATTAAATCATTTCTAAAAAAAAATTAAAACATTCATACATTCATTAAATCATTCATACATTCGTTAAATCATTCATAGATTCAGTAAATCATTTCTACATTCAATAAATCATTCAAACATTCATTAAATCATTCATACATGCATTATATCATTCATACAGTAAAGCATTCATACATTCATTAAATCATTCATGCATTCAGTAAATCATTCATACATTCATTAAATCATTCATAAATTAAAGCATTCATGCATTCATTAACTCATTCATACATTCATTAAATCATTCATACATTTCATAAATCATTCATACATTCATTAAATCATTCATGCATTCATACATTCAATAAATCATTCATACATTCATTAAATCATTCATACATTCATTAAATCATTCATACATTCATTAAATCATTCATACATTCATTAAATCATTCATACATTCATTAAATCATTCATACATTCATTAAATCATTCATACATTCATTAAATCATTCATACATTCATTAAATCATTCATACATTCATTAAATCATTCATACATTTCATTTAATATACATTCATTAAATCATTCATACATTCATTAAATCATTCATACATTCATTAAATCATTCATACATTCATTAAATCATTCATACATTAATATATGCATACATTCATACATTCATTAAATCATTCATGCATTCAGTAAATCATTCATACATTCATTAAATCATTCATACATTCATTAAATCATTCATACATTCATTAAATCATTCATACATTCATTAAATCATTCATACATTCATTAAATCATTCATACATTCATTAAATCATTCATACATTCATTAAATCATTCATACATTAAAGTACATTCATACATTCATTAAATCATTCATACATTCATTAAATCATTAATACATTCATTAAATCATTCATTCATTAAATCATTCATACATTCATTAAATCATTCATACATTCATTAAATCATTCATACATTCATTAAATCATTCATACATTCATTAAATCATTCAAACATTCATTAAATCATTCATACATTGCATTATATCATTCATACAGTAAAGCATTCATACATTCATTAAATCATTCATGCATTCAGTTAAATCATTCATACATTCATTAAATCATTCATACATTCATTAAATCGTTCATACATTAATACATTCATACCTTCATTAAGTCATTCATACATTCATTAAATCATTCATACATTCATTAAATCATTCATGCATTCATACATTCATTAAATCATTCATACATTCATTAAATCATTCATGCATTCATACATTCAATAAATCATTCATACATCCATTAAATCATTCATACATTCATTAAATCATTCATACATTAATCATTCATTCATTACATCATTCATACATTCATTAAATCATTCATACATTCATTAAATCATTCATACATTCATTAAATCATTCATACATTCAGTACATTCATACATTCATTAAATCATTCATACATTCATTAAATCATTCATACATTCATTAAATCATTCATACATTCATTAAATCATTCATACATTCATTAAATCATTCATACATTCATTAAATCATTCATACATTCATTAAATCATTCATAGATTCAGTAAATCATTTCTACATTCAATAAATCATTCAAACATTCATTAAATCATTCATACATGCATTATATCATTCATACAGTAAAGCATTCATACATTCATTAAATCATTCATGCATTCAGTAAATCATTCATACATTCATTAAATCATTCATACATTCGTTAAATCGTTCATACATTCATTCATTAAATCATTTAACATTCAATAAATCATTCATGCATTCAAATCTTATACATTCATACATCCATTAAATCATTCATACATTCATTAAATCATTCATACATTCATTAAATCGTTCATACATTAATACATGCATACATTCATACATTCATTAAATCATTCATACATTAAATCATTCATACATTCATTAAATCATTCATACATTCAATAAATCATTCATACATTCATTAAATCATTCATACATTCATTAAATCATTTCTACATACATTAAATCATTCATACATTCATTAAATCATTTATACATTCATTAAATCATTCATACTTTCATTAAATCGTTCATACATTAATACATGCATACATTAAATACATTCATTAAATCATTCATACATTCATTAAATCATTCATACATTCATTAAATCATTCATACATTCATTAAATCATTCATACATTCATTAAATCATTCATACATTCATTAAATCATTCATACATTCATTAAATCATTCATACATTCATACATTCATACATTCATACCTTCATTAAATCATTCATACATTCATTAAATCATTCATACATTCATTAAATCATTCATACATTCATTAAATCATTCATACATTCATTCATACATTCATTAAATCATACATTCATTAAATCATTCATACATTCATTAAATCATTCATACATTAAAACATTCATACATTCATTAAATCATTCATACATTCATTAAATCATTCATACATTCATTAAATCATTCATACATTAATAAATCATTCATTCATACATTCATTAAATCATTCATACATTCATTAAATCATTCATACATTCATTAAATCATTCATACATTAAATCATTCATACATTCATTAAATCATTCATACATTCATTAAATCATTCATACATTCATTAAATCATTCATACATTCATTAAATCATTCATACATTCAATAAATCATTCATACATTCATTAAATCATTCATACATTCATTAAATCATTCATACATTCATTAAATCATTCATACATTCATTAAATCATTCATACATTCATTAAATCATTCATACATTCATTAAATCATTCATACATTCATTAAATCATTCATACATTCATTAAATCATTCATACATTTATTAAATCATTCATACATTCATTAAATCATTCATACATTCATTAAATCATTTCATTCATACATTCATTAAATCATTCATACATTAAATCATTCATACATTCATTAAATCATTCATACATTCATTAAATCATTCATACATTCATTAAATCATTCATACATTCATTAAATCATTCATACATTCATTAAATCATTCATACATTAATACATTCATTACATTCATACATTCATTAAATCATTCATACATTCATTAAATCATTCATACATTTCATTACATTCATTAAATCATTCAAACATTCATTAAATCATTCATACATTCATTAAATCATTCATACATTCATTAAATCATTCATACATTCATTAAATCATTCATACATTCATTAAATCATTCATACATTCATTAAATCATTCATACATTCATTAAATCATTCATACATTCAGTAAATCATTTCATACATTCAATAAATCATTCAAACATTCATTAAATCATTCATACATTCATTATATCATTCATACAGTAAAGCATTCATACATTCATTAAATCATTCATACATTCATTAATATTATTCATACATTCATTAAATCATTCATACATTTCATCATAAATCATTCAAACATTCATTAAATCATACATCAATTAAATCATTCATACATTCATTCATTCAATCATTTCTTACATTCATTAAATCATTCATACATTCATTAAATCATTCATACATTCATTAAATCATTCATACATTTCAATACATTCATACAAATCATTTACATTAAATCATTCATACATTCATTAAATCATTCATACATTCATTAAATCATTCATACATTCATTAAATCATTCATACATTCATTAAATCATTCATACATTAATATTCATATCATTCATACATTCATAAATCATTAAATCATTCATACATTCATATTAAATCATTCATACATTCATTAAATCATTCATACATTCATTAAATCATTCATACATTCATTAAATCATTCATACATTCATTAAATCATTCATACATTCATTAAATCATTCATACATTCATTAAATCATTCATACATTGTACATTCATTAAATCATTCATACATTCATTAAATCATTCATACATTCATTAAATCATTCATACATTAAATCATTCATACATTCATACATTCATACATTCATTAAATCATTCATACATTCATTAAATCATTCATACATTCATTAAATCATTCATACATTCATTAAATCATTCATACATTCATTAAATCATTCATTCATTAAACATTCATTCATTAAATCATTCATACATTCATTAAATCATTCATTCATACATTCATTAAATCATTCATACATTCATTAAATCATTCATACATTCAATAAATCATACATTCAGTAAATCATTCATACATTCATTCATACATTCATATATTCATTAAATCATTAATACATTCATACATTCATTAAATTATTCATACATTCATTTAATAATTCATACATTTATTAAAACATTCATACATTCATTAAATCAATTACACATTCATTAAATCATTAACATTCATTAAATCATTCATACATTCATTAAATCATTCATACATTCATACTTCATAAATCATTCATACATTCATTAAATCATTCATACATTCATTACATAAATCATTAAATCATTCATACATTCATTAAATCATTCATACATTCATTAAATCATTCATACATTCATTAAATCATTCATACATTAAATCATTCATACATTCATTAAATCATTCATACATTCATTAAATCATTCATACATTCATTAAATTATTCATACATTCATTTAATAATTCATACATTTATTAAAACATTCATACATTCATTAAATCAATTACACATTCATACATTATATTATTCATACATTCATACATTCATACATTCATACATTCATACATTCATTAAATCATTCAAACATTCATTAAATCATTCTACTCATTAATTCATTCATACATTCATTAAATCATTCATACATTCATTAAATCATTCATACATTAAATCATTCATACATTCATTAAATCATTCATACATTCATTAAATCATTCATACATTCATTAAATCATTCATACATTCATTAAATCATTCATACATTCATTAAATCATTCATACATTCATTAAATCATTCATACATTCATTAAATCATTCATACATTCATTAAATCATTCATACATTCATTAAATCATTCATACATTCATTAAATCATTCATACATTCATTCATTCATTAAATCATTCATACATTCATTAAATCATTCATACATTCATTAAATCATTCATACATTCATTAAATCATTCATACATTCATTAAATCATTCATACATTCATTAAATCATTCATACATTCATTAAATCATTCATACATTCATTAAATCATTCATACATTCATTAAATCATTCATACATTCATTAAATCATTCATACATTCATTAAATCATTCATACATTCATTAAATCATTCATACATTCATTAAATCATTCATACATTCATTAAATCATTCATACATTCATTAAATCATTCATACATTCATTAAATCATTCATACATTCATTAAATCATTCATACATTCATTAAATCATTCATACATTCATTAAATCATTCATACATTCATTAAATCATTCATACATTTCATTAAATCATTCATACATTCATTAAATCATTCATACATTCATTAAATCATTCATACATTCATTAAATCATTCATACATTCATTAAATCATTCATACATTAAACATTCATACATTCATTAAATCATTCATACATTCATTAAATCATTCATACATTAAAATCATTCATACATTCATTAAATCATTCATACATTCATTAAATCATTCATACATTCATTAAATCATTCATACATTCATTAAATCATTCATACATTCATTAAATCATTCATACATTCATACATTCATTAAATCATTCATTCAATACATTCATTCATACATTTAAATCATTCATACATTCATTAAATCATTCATTAAATCATTCATACATTCATTAAATCATTCATACATTCATTAAATCATTCATACATTCATTAAATCATTCATACATTCATTAAATCATTCATACATTCATTAAATCATTCATACATTCATTAAATCATTCATACATTCAGTAAATCATTTCATACATTCAATAAATCATTCAAACATTCATTAAATCATTCATACATGCATTATATCATTCATACAGTAAAGCATTCATACATTCATTAAATCATTCATGCATTCAGTTAATGTCATTTCTTATACATTTCATTAAATCTTTATACATACATGTCTATAACATTCTAAACGTTCAGCTAATCAAGCATTCAAACTCTTTTTATTTCATAAATCATTCTAATTAAATCATTCATACATTCATTAAATCATTACATTCATTTAATCATTCATACATTAATACATGCATACATTCATACCTTCATTAAATCATTCATACATTAAATCATTCATACATTCATTAAATCATTCATACATTCAATAAATCATTCATACATTCATTAAATCATTCATACATTCATTAAATCATTCATACATTCAGTAAATCATACATTCATTAAATCATTCATACATTCATTAAATCATTCATACATTCATTATTAAATCATTCATACATTCGTTAAATCGTTCAGACATTAGTACATTCATACCTTTATTAAATCATTCAAACATTCATTAAATCATTCATACATTCATTAAATCATTCATACATTAAAGCATTCATACATTCATTAAATCATTCATACATTCATTAAATCATTCATACATTCATTAAATCATTTATACATTCATTAAATCATTCATACATTACATTAAATCATTCATACATTCATTAAATCATTCATACATTCATTAAATCATTATCATTCATTCATTAAATCATTCATACATTCAATAAATCATTCATACATTCATTAAATACATTCATTAAATATTCATTCATTCAAATCATTCATAATTCATTAAATCATTCATACATTAAATCATTCATACATTCATTAAATCATTCATACATTCATTAAATCATTCATACATTCAGTAAATCATTTCATACATTCAATAAATCATTCATACATTCATTAAATCATTCATACATTCATTAAATCATTCATACATTAAAGCATTCATACATTCATTAAATCATTCATACATTCATTAAATCATTCATACATTCATTAAATATTCATTCATACATTCATTAAATCATTCATACATTCATTAAATCATTCATACCTTCATTAAATCATTCATACATTCATTAAATCATTCATACATTCATTAAATCATTCATACATTCATTAAATCATTCATACATTCATTAAATCATTCATACATTCATTAAATCATTCATACATTCATTAAATCATTCATACATTCATTAAATACATTCATACATTCATTAAATCATTCATACATTCATTAAATCATTCATACATTCATTAAATCATTCATACATTCAATAAATCATTCATACATTCATTCAAACATTCATTAAATCATTCATTAAATCATTCATACATTCATTAAATCATTCATACATTAAATCATTCATACATTCATTAAATCATTCATACATTCATTCATACATTCATTAAATCATTCATACATTCATTAAATCATTCATACATTCATTAAATCATTCATACATTCATTAAATCGTTCATACATTAATACATTCATACATTCATTATTAAATCATTCATACATTCATTAAATCATTCATACATTCATACATTCATTCAATCATTCATAAATCATTCATACATTCATTAAATCATTCATACATTCATTAAATCATTCATACATTCATTAAATCATTCATACATTCATTAAATCATTCATACATTCATTAAAGCATTCATACATTCATTAACTAATTCATACATTCATTAAATCAGTCAAAGATTCAGTAAATCATTTCATTAAAACATTCACACATTCATTAACTCATTCATACATTCATTAAATCATTCATACATTAAAGTATTCATACATTCATTAAATCATTCATACATTCATTAAATCATTCATTAAATCATTCATACATTCATTAAATCATTCATACATTAAAACATTCATACATTCATTAAATCATTCATACATTCATTAAATCATTCATACATTCATTAAATCATTCATACATTCAATAAATCATTCATACAATCATTAAATCATTTCTACATTCAATAAATCATTCAAACATTCATTAAATCATTCATACATGCATTATATCATTCATACAGTAAAGCATTCATACATTCATTAAATCATTCATGCATTCAGTAAATCATTCATACATTCATTAAATCATTCATACATTCGTTAAATCGTTCAGACATAAGTACATTCATACCTTTATTAAATCATTCAAACATTCATTAAATCATTCATACATTCATTAAATCATTCATGCATTCATACATTCAATAAATCATTCATACATTCATTAAATCATTCATTAAATCATTCATACACTAAAGCATTCATACATTCATTAAAGCATTCATACATTCAATAAATCATTCATACATTCATTAAATCATTTATACATTCATTAAATCGTTCATACATTCATTAAATCATTCATACATTCATACATTCAATAAATCATTCATACATTCATTAAATCATTCATACATTCATTAAATCATTCATACATTCATTCATTAAATCATTCATACATTCAATAAATCATTCATACATTCATTCATACACATTCATTAAATCATTCATTAAATCATTCATACATTCATTAAATCATTCATACATTCATTAAATCATTCATACATTCATTAAATCATTCATACATTCATATATGCATACATTCATACCATTCATTAAATCATTCATACATTTCATTAAATCATTCATACATTAAATCATTCATACATTCATTAAATCATTCATACATTCATTAAATCATTCATACATTCATTAAATCATTCATACATTCATTAAATCATTCATACATTCATACATTCATTAAATCATTCATACATTCAATAAATCATTCATACATTCATTAAATCATTCATACATTCATTAAATCATTCATACATTCATTAAATCATTCATACATTCATTAAATCATTCATACATTCATTAAATCATTCATACATTCATTAAATCATTCATACATTCAGTAAATCATTCATACATTCATTAAATCATTCATACATTCATTAAATCATTCATACATTCATTAAATCATTCATTCATTCAATCATTCATTAAATCATTCATACATTCATTAAATCATTCATTAAATCATTCATACACTAAAGCATTCATACATTCATTAAAGCATTCATACATTCAATAAATCATTCATACATTCATTAAATCATTTATACATAGATTAAATCGTTCATACATTAATACATTCATACATTCATACATTCATTAAATCATTTATACATTCATTAAATCGTTAGACATTAGTACATTCATACCTTTATTAAATCATTCAAACATTCATTAAATCATTCATACATTAAAGCATTAAATCATTCATACATTAAAGCATTCATACATTCATTAAATCATTCATACATTCAATAAATCATTCATACATTCATTAAATCATTCATACATTCATTAAATCATTCATAGATTCAGTAAATCATTTCTACATTCAATAAATCATTCAAACATTCATTAAATCATTCATACATGCATTATATCATTCATACAGTAAAGCATTCATACATTCATTAAATCATTCATGCATTCAGTTAATGGTATTTAGCTATAAGAATACTTTCCAGATTTACTATCTTGATATACATATATGTCTATAACTTGAGTCGGTAAACGCTCGAAAGCTAGATCAAGCGAAGCAGTCGAAACTCTTAGGGTTTACCCTTTTCTATACACCTAGAACCACTCCGCTATAGATATATATAATAGGAACAACAGTTACATTCATTTAATCGTTCATACATTAATACATGCATACATTCATACCATCATTAAGTCATTCATACATTAAAGCATTCATACATTCATTAAATCTTTCATACATTCAATAAATCATTCATACATTCATTAAATCATTCATACATTCATTAAATCATTCATAGATTCAGTAAATCATTTCTACATTCAATAAATCATTTAAATATTCATTTAATCATTCATAAATTATTCATTCATACATATATTAAATCATTCATACATTCGTTAAATCGTTCAGACATTAGTACATTCATACCTTTATTATATCATTCAAACATTCATTAAATCATTCATACATTCATTAAATCATTCATGCATTAAATCATTCATACATTCATTAAATCATTCATACATTCATTAAATCATTCATACATTCATTAAATCATTTATACATTCATTAAATCGTTCATACATTAATACATTCATACCTTCATTAAGTCATTCATACATTCATTCATTAAATCATTTAAACATTCAATAAATCATTCATGCATTCATTCATACATTCATTAAATCATTCATTAAATCATTTATACATTCATTAAATCATTTATACATTAAGTCATTCATACATTAAATCATTCATACATTCATTAAATCATTCATACATTCATTAAATCATTCATACATTCAATAAGTCATTAATACATTCATTAAATCATTTATACATTCATTAAATCGTTTAGACATTAGTACATTCATACCTTTATTAAATCATTCAAACATTCATTAAATCATTCATACATTCATTAAATCATTCATGCATTCATACATTCAATAAATCATTCATACATTCATTAAATCATTCATACATTAAAGCATTCATACATTCATTAAATCATTCATACATTCAATAAATCATTCATACATTCATTAAATCATTTATACATTCATTAAATCGTTCATACATTAATACATTCATACATTCATACATTCAAACATTCATACATTCATTAAATCATTCATACATTCATTAAATCATTCATACATTCATTAAATCATTTATACATTCATTAAATCATTCATGCATTCATTCATTAAATCATTCATACATTCATTAAATCATTCATACATTCATTAAATCATTCATACATTCATTAAATCATTCATACATTCATTAAATCATTCATACATTCATTAAATCATTCATACCTTCATTAAATCATTCATACATTCATTAAATCATTCATACATTCGTTAAATCGTTCAGACATTAGTACATTCATACCTTTATTAAATCATTCAAACATTCATTAAATCATTCATACATTCATTAAATCATTCATACATTAAAGCATTCATACATTCATTAAATCATTCATACATTCAATAAATCATTCATACATTCATTAAATCATTCATACATTCATTAAATCATTCATACATTCATTAAATCATTCATACATTCATTAAATCATTTCATACATTCATTAAATCATTCATACATTCATTAAATCATTCATACATTCATTAAATCATTCATACATCATTCATACATTCATTAAATCATTCATACATTAAATCATTCATACATTCATTAAATCATTCATTCATACATTCATTAAATCATTCATACATTCATTAAATCATTCATACATTCATTAAATCATTCATACATTAAAGCATTCATACATTCATTAAATCATTCATACATTCATTAAATCATTCATACATTCATTAAATCATTCATACATTCATTAAATCATTCATAGATTCAGTAAATCATTTCTACATTCAATAAATCATTCAAACATTCATTAAATCATTCATACATGCATTATATCATTCATACAATAAAGCATTCATACATTCATTAAATCATTCATACATTCAATAAATCATTCATACATTCATTAAATCATTCATACATTCATTAAATCATTCATACATTCATTAAATCATTCATACATTAAATCATTCATACATTCATTAAATCATTCATACATTCATTAAATCATTAAAATCATTCATACATTCATTAAATCATTCATACATTCATTAAATCATTCATACATTAATACATTAATACATTCATTAAATCATTCATACATTCATTAAATCATTCATACATTCATTAAATCATTCATACATTCATTAAATCATTCATACATTCATTAAATCATTCATACATTCATTAAATCATTCATACATTCATTAAATCATTCATACATTCATTAAATCATTCATACATTCATTAAATCATTCATACATTCAATCATTCATACATCATTCATACATTCATTAAATCATTCATACATTCATTAAATCATTCATACATTCATTAAATCATTCATTTCATACATTCATTAAATCATTCATACATTATAAATCATTCATACATTCATTAAATCATACATTCATTAAATCATTCATACATTAAATCATTCATACATTCATTAAATCATTCATACATTCATTAAATCATTCATACATTCATTAAATCATTCATACATTCAATAAATCATTCATACATTCATTAAATCATTCATATCATTCATTAAATCATTCATACATTCATTAAATCATTCATACATTCATTAAATCATTCATACATTCATTAAATCATTTTCATACATAAATAAATCATTCATACATTCATTAAATCATTCATACATATCATTAAATCATTCATACATTCATTAAATCATTCATACATTCATTAAATCATTCATACATTCATTCATTAAATCATTCATTCATACATTCATTAAATCATTCATACATTCATTAAATCATTCATACATTCAATAAATCATTCATACATTCATTAAATCATTCATACATTCATTAAATCATTCATACATTCATTAAATCATTCATACATTCATTAAATCATTCATACATTCATTAAATCATTCATACATTCATTAAATCATTCATACATTCATTAAATCTATTCATACATTAAATCATTCATACATTCATTAAATCATTCATACATTCATTAAATCATTCATACATTCATTAAATCATTCATACATTCATTAAATCATCATTAAATCATTCATACATTCATTCATACATTCATTAAATCATTCATACATTCATTAAATCATTCATACATTCATTAAATCATTCATACATTCATTAAATTAAATCATTCATACCTTCATTAAATCATTCATACATTCATTAAATCATTCATACATTCATTAAATCATTTGCATTCATACATTAAATCATTCATACATTCATACATTCATACATTAAATCATTCATACATTCATTAAATCATTCATACATTCATTAAATCATTCATACATTCATTAAATCATTCATACATTCATTAAATCATTCATACATTCATTAAATCATTCATACATTCATATCATTCATAAATCATTCATACATTCATTAAATCATTCATACATTCATTAAATCATTCATACATTCATTAAATCATTCATACATTCATTAAATCATTCATACATTCATTAAATCATTCATACATTCATTAAATCATTCATACATTCAGTAAATCATTCATACATTCATTAAATCATTCATACATTCATTAAATCATTCATACATTCATTAAATCATTCATATCATTCATACATTCATTAAATCATTCATTCATTAACATTCATTAAATCATTCATACATTCATTAAATCATTCATACATTCAATTAAATCATTCATACATTCATTAAATCATTCATACATTCATTAAATCATTCATACATTCATTAAATCATTCATACATTCATTAAATCATTCATACATTCATTAAATCATTTATACATTCATTAAATCATTCATACATTCATTAATAAATCATACATACATTAAATACATTCAATAAATCATTCATACATTCATTAAATCATTCATACATTAAATCATTCATACATTCATTAAATCATTCATACATTCATTAAATCATTTATACATTCATTAAATCGTTCATAGATTAATACATTCATACATTCATTAAATCATTCATTCATTTAATACATCATTAAAGCATTCATACCTTTAATAAATCATTCACACATTCACTAAATCATTCATACATTCATTAAATCATTCATACATTAATATATGCATACATTCATACATTCATACATTCATTAAATCATTCATACATTCAATAAATCATTCATACATTCATTAAATCATTCATACATTTCATAAATCATTCATACATTAAAGTATTCATACATTCATTAAATCATTCATACATTTAATAAATCATTAAATCATTCATACCTTCAATAAATCATTCATACATTCATTAAATCATTCATACATTCATTAAATCATTCATACATTCATTAAATCATTCATACATTCATTAAATCATTCATACATTCATTAAATCATTCATAGATTCAGTAAATCATTTCTACATTCAATAAATCATTCAAACATTCATTAAATCATTCATACATGCATTATATCATTCATACAGTAAAGCATTCATACATTCATTAAATCATTCATACATTCAGTAAATCATTCATACATTCATTAAATCATTCATACATTCGTTAAATCGTTCAGACATTAGTACATTCATACCTTTATTAAATCATTCAAACATTCATTAAATCATTCATACATTCATTAAATCATTCATGCATTCATACATTCAATAAATCATTCATACATTCATTAAATCATTCATACATTCATTAAATCATTCATACATTCATTAAATCATTCATACATTATCATTCATACATTCATTAAATCATTCATACATTCATTAAATCATTCATACATTCATTAAATCATTATACATTCGTTAACATACATTCATACATTCATTAAATCATTCATACATTCATTAAATCATTCATAAATCATTCATAAAATTCATACATTCATTAAATCATTCATACATTCATTAAATCATTCATACATTCATTAAATCATTCATACATTCATTAAATCATTCATACATTCATTAAATCATTCATACATTCATTAAATCATTCATACATTCATTAAATCATTCATACATTCATTAAATCATTCATACATTCATTAAATCATTCATACATTCATTAAATCATTCATAGATTCAGTAAATCATTTCTACATTCAATAAATCATTCAAACATTCATTAAATCATTCATACATGCATTATATCATTCATACAGTAAAGCATTCATACATTTTATTTACTATACATTCATTAAATCATTCATACATTCATTAAATCATACATTCATTAAATCATACATTCAATAAATCATTCATACATTAAATCATTTTTTAAATCATTCATACTTTATTCATTAAATCATTCATACATTCATTAAATCATTCATACATTCATTAAATCATTCATACATTAATAAATACATTCATACATTCATTAAATCATTCATACATTCATTAAATATACATTCATTAAATCATTCATACATTCATTAAATCATTCATACATTCATTAAATCATTCATACATTCATTAAATCATTCATACATTCATTAAATCATTCATACATTCATTAAATCATTCATACATTCATTAAATCATTCATACATTCATTAAATCATTCATACATTAATTTATCATGCATTCATACATTCATTAAATCATTCATACATTCATTAAATCATTCATACATTCATTAAATCTTTCATTACATTAAATCATTCATACATTCATTAAATCATTCATACATTCATTAAATCATTCATACATTCATTAAATCATTCATACATTCATTAAATCATTCATACATTCAATAAATCATTCATACATTCATTAAATCATTCATACATTCATTAAATCATTCATACATTCATTAAATCATTCATACATTCATTAAATCATTCATACATTCAATAAATCATTCATACATTCATTAAATCATTCATACATTCATTAAATCATTCATACATTAATAAATCATTCATAATTCATTCATACATTCATTAAATCATTCATACATTCATTAAATCATTCATACATTCATTAAATCATTCATACATTCATTAAATCATTCATACATTCATACATTAAATCATTCATACATTCATTAAATCATTCATACATTCATTAAATCATTTCATAAATCATTCATACATTCATTAAATCATTCATACATTCATTAAATCATTCATACATTCATTAAATCATTCATACATTAAATCATTCATAATTCATTAAATTATTCATACATAAGTCATTCATACATTCATTAAATCATTCATACATTCATTAAATCATTCATACATTCATTAAATATTCAAGCATTCATACATTCATTAATAAATCATTCATACATTCATTAAATCATTTTCATACATTCAATAAATCATTCATACATTCATTAAATCATTCATACATTCATTAAATCATTTCATACATTAATACATTCATACATTCATTAAATCATTCATACATTCATTAAATCATTTATACATTCATTAAATCGTTCATACATTAATACATACATTCATTAAATCATTCATACATTCATTAAATCATTCATACATTCATTAACAATCATTAAATCATTCAATAAATTCATTAAATACATTCATACATCATTCATTAAATCATTCATACATTCATTAAATCATTCATACATTCATTAAATCATTCATACATTCATTAAATCATTTATACTCATTCATTAAATCGTTCATACATTAATATTCATACATTCATTAAACATTCATTAAATCATTCATACATTCATTAAATCATTCATACATTAAAGCATTCATACATTCATTAAATCATTCATACATTCATTAAATCATTCATACATTCATTAAATCATTCATACATTCATTAAATCATTCATACATTCATTAAATCATTCATACATTCATTAAATCATTCATACATTCATTAAATCATTTCATACATATCATTAAATCATTCATACATTCATTAAATCATTCATACATATTCATTAATACATTCATTTATACCATTCATTTAAATCATTAAAGCATTCATACATTCAATAAATCATTCATTAAATCATTCAATAAATTATTTACCTTTTAAATCATACATTCATTAAATCATCATACATTAAATCATTCATACATTCATTAAATCATTCTTAATCATTCATTAAATCATTCATACATTCATTAAATCATTCATACATTAACATTAATACATTCATTAAATCAATCATTCATTAAATCATTCATACATTCATTAAATCGTTCATACATTAATACATTCATACCTTCATTAAGTCATTCATACATTCATTAAATCATTCATACATTCATTCATTAAATCATTTATACATTCAATAAATCATTCATACATTCATTAAATTAATTCATACATTCATTAAATCATTCATACATTAGTTAAATCATACATTCATACATTCATTAAATCATTCATACATTTCATTAAATCATTCATACATGCATTAAATCATTCATACATTCAGTAAATCATTCATACATTCATTAAATCATTCATACATTCGTTA
>JAEIGN010000410.1:0-12467 GCA_018903745.1 Drosophila repleta
TTAAATACAATTTAGAGTAGTTCCAAAGGAAAATACTGAAGTTAATCTTCCCAAATGCTATGACAGCACTCAACTACGTACTGTGCCGAAGACGATTTATGTTTCATGAAAAACCCTTGTATTTGAGCTGGACTAACTGATCGAGAGGACCCGATAACTTTCTGAGCAAACTTAACAGATTTTAAAACTTCATTATCACCAAAAAATTTTTTAAACATTTCTTCAAGCTGATATTGGCTACAGTAACCTATATATTCCTTTAAATCAATTCTACCAGGGCGTATTAACGCGGGATCTAAGCGGTCTATATAATTTGTCGTCATAAAAACAATTCGCGCTTCGGTAGATGCTACGCCATCTAAGCAGTTCAACAATCCGCTAAATGTTATTCTGTTCAAACCATCATACGCAGATTTTTGTTGCAATGTAGATTCTCGAGAAACAAATGCAGCATCAATGTCTTCAAGTAAAATTATTGTTTGCTCTGGTGCAACATTTAGAAGATGATTTAATCTATCATCAGTTAGCCCCCTTTCTGATAAATTAAGTAAGCATATTCCATATTCTAACTCCCCGGCTAATGCAGTAATAAAGCTTGATTTACCACATCCAGGAGGCCCATATAACAGATATCCTCTACGATACGGAATCCCTCGATGTGTATACCATAATGAATTTTGAATAAAATCATTGCAATCAGATAGTATTTTTTCAGATATCCCATGGTCCAACACCACTGAAGATATAGGTCTCCGTCTTCTGGGATGCCCAAAAGGTCTCCATTCAGAGCCCATTGCTGTATACATCAATGTTTTTCCCTCTGTGGCCAGTAACGCTAGTTCACGGGCTTCTTCTAGGATATCAAAGTATATTTTTTATTGTTACCAAAGGCTGTCAACGTTACAGACTCCCACGGCACACCCATGTGTAAGTCTAACGTTTGTTGTTCTCTTGTTCTCTCCACTTGAATCCAATTATTCTTATATCGAAATAAGTGTTTGCCAATGCTTGGTATAAAGTCGTAACTCGTTTTTATCTGACCATTGTCGTTTTGTAAAAAAGACGTTTCTACACTTAAATGTTGTGTTTTTTAGCTCCTTGGAGTGTTATCCATTTTAAAAGCCATTGGTAAGATTTATCTCTACAGGGTACTTCTAATGTAATCATTAAATGTCGACGAAATAAAATTGTGGCTCCTTGTAAACCTTTTCTCAGTAGTGCTGCACTTGCACCAACTCCAAATAAACCGAATCCAGCACCGAAATATGGGTTTGTTGAAAGACTCGAAATTAATTCCATTAAAGCCATCTTATCTTTAACGAAAACAAAAATTTCAAATTATTTGTATAATTTGAAACAAATTATAAATAGATGGATGTCGTTTCGGCGAGGTAGTTGCCGATTCCATTGAAGCGCTAACCAGAAAACTTAATACCACCGTACCTCCTCCGGATGTGGAAGATGCCACAACTACTGATAATACATAGGCATAGAAAACCACGAAAGAAAAAAAAAATCAGTCCCATCCCTATATTCTGAAAACTACTGGAAAAATAAATACTATGCAGACTTCGAAATTTTAAAAACATTGTGGTCGTCATTCCTGTAGTTCACTTAGGATTCGGACCAAAATATGAAACAGTGGAAAACGTACACAGGTTAATTATATCATCAAAAAATATATTTAACCATACTCCAAAATATACATTTGCATACTCCAACATTTAACATAAGAAAACGCTTTTTTCACAATCTTTTTAACAGACAAAAAAGTCCACTGTGTTATGAATGGATAAAAAAAAGGTCGCATAGGATCTACTTACATGAGCTTAAATATTATTCAATTAAGAACAAGTAAGAAAACTCTAGTCGAGACCGCTCGACTAGGGTATACCCTGAACCCTGCATTCTTCGTTTCTTTTATATACACATGCACATGTACGTTCATAACAAGCAAAATATACACACACACACGCACAGGCGCAAGCACACACAAGCGCAAGTCGTTGCGTCAGCTGTTCTTTGGCTGCTTTGCATGGCAATGCTATGGGAAATTAAATGTTTAATAACTTTTTTTCTAGACCAACGATTTTGATCAAACTTGTTGGGCGTAATCATGTCATCCATATGTATGTATGTGCCAAAGCACAAGTCTCTAGTATTTGATATACGGGAGTTACAAATTTGAGGCGAAGGGGGCGTGGCACCCAAAATTTAACAAAAACCGAAATTGCGTAAGGCTCACATAACACTAAATGCAAAATTTGAAGACTCTAGCTAGAAAGATGAATTATATAGAATTTTATTGCTTAATTTAGATTTTCGTTTTTAATCGATAACAATAAAACGATAAAAGTTATCGAATTTCTGAAACAAACTCGATCTTTTCGTGCTATACAGGAACCTACATAAAAAATTTCAAGTGTCTAGCTCTTGTAGGTTCTGAGAACGACGCGTTCATACATACGGACAGACGGACAGACGGACAGACGGACAGAAGGACGGACAGACGGACATGGCTATATCAACTCGGCTTGTCATCCTGATCAAGAATATATATACTTTATGGGGTCTGCCACGCCTCCTTCTGCCTGTTACATACATTTCAACAAAAACATTATACCCTGATTTCCCATTTTCAATGGGTTCAGGGTATAAAAAATGCAAGATTAGTATAATTGAACGTCAAAGAATTTCGTAAAACTTGGACCCACTATAAAAATATAATATTGTATTGTTTGGAGCTTGCGATTTGTTATTTATTATTATTTTATTTTTTATCAAATAATATTGACAAAGCTAGGCTACAGCCCAAAGAACAAATATTTCAAAAATATATCCAACCCGATAAGGTTATTTTATTTGCCAGTCCGGCAGCTATGTGCCCAATTCAATGGTCAATGATATTATTGAGCTATGGAAGAACATAAAAATAAAATAATTACAAAAGAGGCGTAAATGTAATGATTTATAAACAATGAAATACACAAAAAAATTATATAATTTATTAATAAGAGAAGATTAGCCAGATCATCAAATGTATCCCCATCATGTTTGGGCACTTTGAGTGATTTCCCTAAGAAAACCTAAAAGCTAGGATTTTATTAATGGAACAGGAAGTTCAAAGGAAATAACATGACAAAATGTATTGCAGTTTGCGCAAAAAACGTGAATGCACTGTGCAACGAATAATATGATGCGCACAATAGTAAATACAACGAAAGAAAGTGTCTAGTTGTTTTGGAAGGTACAGAGAAATTAAGCTGGACTAGCATGCAGGACGAATCAATATTACTTACAATCAAATTATGAAGAAAAGCAATCCCTAGGATTGTTTCCGATTTATTAATGAAGGACTGATAAAGCGGTAGACGGAGAGTAGGGTCCCAGTTTCGATTTCGAATGGCAAAGAGAAGAAACCGTTTTTGGACCGATTCAATACGACCCTGATACAGTTTATACTGTGGAGACCATATAATTGAACAATATTCAAAAATAGGTCGAACCAACGAAATATAAAGGAGCTTGGGTACAAAGAAATCATTGAACTCTCTTGCCCGACGTTTAATGAAGACAAGAACACTTTTGGCTTCATTTATAATGGTTGAGATATGAATATTGAAACGAAGTTTAGAGTCGAAAAGAACTCCAATACTTTTGACTGAAAAATGCGTTACGGGAAATTAAATCTTTAATAACTTTTTTTGAAGACGAACGTTTTTGATCAAACTTGCAGTTCGCGAGCATTTCATTTATATGTATGCATGTGCTAAAGCAAAAGTCTCTAGTACTTGAAATACGTTTTTTACATATTTGAGGCGAAGGGGGAGTGGCATCCAAAATTTAACAAAATCCGAAATTGTATAAGGCTCACAAAATTTTAAGGATCTAGCTATAAAGATGAATTAGATAGAATTATATAACTAGGTATCGTTTTTAATCGATAACATTAAAATTAAATGGTTATCGATTTTTTAACAAAGTTGATATAGCCATGTCCGCCTGTCCGTATGTATGAACGCGTCGTTCTTAGAACCTACAAGAGCTAGAGACTTGAAATTTTTATGTAGGTTCCTGTATAGCACGAAAAGATCGAGTTTGTTTCAGAAATTCGATAACTGTTATCGTTTTATTGTTGTCGATTAAAAACGAAATTAAATTAAGCTATAAAATTCTATCTAATTCATCTCTCTAGCTAGAGTCTTCAAATTTTGCATTTAGTGTTATGTAAGCCTTACGCAATTTCGGTTTTTTGTTAAATTATGGGTGCCACACCCCATGTTTTGCTTGCAATGAACGTACATATGCATGTGTATATAAAAGAAACAAAGAATGCTCGGAATAGCGGTTCTTAGCAGGGTTCAGGGTATACCCTAGTCGAGCGGTGTCGACTAGAGTTTTCTTACTTGTTTCAATTAGTTTTAAGCGCTATTTCACGATTGGACACATTTTGTTTAGCCAATGAGATAATTTTCGCTTTTTCAACAAGGGTCATCTGTTTTCCGTTAACCATGATTTTAAACGTTCACCTAGTTTGAACCTCCGCAAAATATAATTTTTGCAATTTTAGTTTAATTTCATTTTATCTAATTTAATTCCATTTACTCACGCCCAACAAATTTGATGTCTCATATTATCGACGTCTTGCAGCAGCAGCGAAGCTGATGAGTCATAATGCACAGTTAGCAGATTGTGTGCTTGTACGTGCGTCCTCTTTGCGACAAAACCAACGCTATCTTCGCTTATCTTCGTTCGCTGTCTGTGCGCCTAACAGCCGTCGAAATGCTCGAGTCCGTGTCTACCGTTTTCTTGTCTCGCCTCTCTACGCTTACTCTTCGCTGATATGCTCATGCATGATCGCCTATGCACGCTTGCCCGCCATTGCTAGGCTCGAACGTGTTTACTGTTTATTTTTTTCTCCTCTTTGCACGATGACTCGCCGTAACGAGTCTTATGCACGCGCTTGCTGTCCTTTTTTTTTTGTTTCGCACGGGGACACAGAGGGCGACCGGCGGACACGGGGAACCCGCGTGTCATCGGTTCTATTTCGGCTCACGGCGTCGGGGCTTCCACCGATAGGCACAGCTACTCACGCCTTTTGGTGTTGATTCGGCGGTCGCTACGCCGCGCCGATCAACACTAGCCGTGTTGGCTTAACCTCGCCAATTGGGTTACACGCGCGAATGGGGGCAATTATAAAAGAAAACACACAGTTTATGAAATTTCTTTTCTCGCTTCATTTAATCTTGTTCTTATCTGGACTTACGAGTTTTCCTTCCACTTTCCCTCTTGTTCCTGTCATATCTTCTCAGCATCCACGTCAATGATTCCTTTTTCTTCTTTTTTTCACGTTCTCGGTATTTCGGCTCGCAGCCTCTCTCTCACTCTACCTCGACTATCCCGCTTTCAATTCTCGACGCAGACTCCTGCGCTTAGAGCACGCCCTGTCCTTTTTAAGTCTCGGCACTTCCTGACTCTTCGGCCGATCGCGCGCAATGCAATTCACCGCAGCGTGCACAGTTGCATTGCTAATCATCGGCGCGCACCTAAGCTGTTGCTATTCAAATTTAATCTCAAAATACTAAACTATTCAGGGCGGGCCCTCAATGGGTAGCCTTTGCGTTCCTTGCGATTACACTCATTCTTCTTATAACTATACTTAAGACTACTTATGATTAATACAAATCAATACTTATAACTACCGCCTAAGCAGACGATTACGAATAAATCAATTGTATTGTATTGGGAAAATTGGCGCTATTAATTACAATGTTAGCGCCGGATCTGGGTCCAACCGACAAAGAAAATATAATTTGATACATGCATAAAAAAATTTTAAAATGTATTGACGTATATTTATTAAATTTTTCACGCTCGAATCTTATTAAATACAATTTAGAGTAGTTCCAAAGGAAAATACTGAAGTTAATCTTCCCAAATGCTATGACAGCACTCAACTACGTACTGTGCCGAAGACGATTTATGTTTCATGAAAAACCCTTGTATTTGAGCTGGACTAACTGATCGAGAGGACCCGATAACTTTCTGAGCAAACTTAACAGATTTTAAAACTTCATTATCACCAAAAAATTTTTTAAACATTTCTTCAAGCTGATATTGACTACAGTAACCTATATATTCCTTTAAATCAATTCTACCAGGGCGTATTAACGCGGGATCTAAGCGGTCTATATAATTTGTCGTCATAAAAACAATTCGCGCTTCGGTAGATGCTACGCCATCTAAGCAGTTCAACAATCCGCTAAATGTTATTCTGTTCAAACCATCATACGCAGATTTTTGTTGCAATGTAGATTCTCGAGAAACAAATGCAGCATCAATGTCTTCAAGTAAAATTATTGTTTGCTCTGGTGCAACATTTAGAAGATGATTTAATCTATCATCAGTTAGCCCCCTTTCTGATAAATTAAGTAAGCATATTCCATATTCTAACTCCCCGGCTAATGCAGTAATAAAGCTTGATTTACCACATCCAGGAGGCCCATATAACAGATATCCTCTACGATACGGAATCCCTCGATGTGTATACCATAATGAATTTTGAATAAAATCATTGCAATCAGATAGTATTTTTTCAGATATCCCATGGTCCAACACCACTGAAGATATAGGTCTCCGTCTTCTGGGATGCCCAAAAGGTCTCCATTCAGAGCCCATTGCTGTATACATCAATGTTTTTCCCTCTGTGGCCAGTAACGCTAGTTCACGGGCTTCTTCTAGGATATCAAAGTATATTTTTTTATTGTTACCAAAGGCTGTCAACGTTACAGACTCCCACGGCACACCCATGTGTAAGTCTAACGTTTGTTGTTCTCTTGTTCTCTCCACTTGAATCCAATTATTCTTATATCGAAATAAGTGTTTGCCAATGCTTGGTATAAAGTCGTAACTCGTTTTTATCTGACCATTGTCGTTTTGTAAAAAAGACGTTTCTACACTTAAATGTTGTGTTTTTTTAGCTCCTCGGAGTGTTATCCATTTTAAAAGCCATTGGTAAGATTTATCTCTACAGGGTACTTCTAATGTAATCATTAAATGTCGACGAAATAAAATTGTGGCTCCTTGTAAACCTTTTCTCAGTAGTGCTGCACTTGCACCAACTCCAAATAAACCGAATCCAGCACCGAAATATGGGTTTGTTGAAAGACTCGAAATTAATTCCATTAAAGCCATCTTATCTTTAACGAAAACAAAAATTTCAAATTATTTGTATAATTTGAAACAAATTATAAATAGATGGATGTCGTTTCGGCGAGGTAGTTGCCGATTCCATTGAAGCGCTAACCAGAAAACTTAATACCACCGTACCTCCTCCGGATGTGGAAGATGCCACAACTACTGATAATACATAGGCATAGAAAACCACGAAAGAAAAAAAAATCAGTCCCATCCCTATATTCTGAAAACTACTGGAAAAATAAATACTATGCAGACTTCGAAATTTTAAAAACATTGTGGTCGTCATTCCTGTAGTTCACTTAGGATTCGGACCAAAATATGAAACAGTGGAAAACGTACACAGGTTAATTATATCATCAAAAAATATATTTAACCATACTCCAAAATATACATTAGCATACTCCAACATTTAACATAAGAAAACGCTTTTTTCACAATCTTTTTAACAGACAAAAAAGTCCACTGTGTTATGAATGGATAAAAAAAAGGATTTCGTAAAACTTGGACCCACTATAAAAATATAATATTGTATTGTTTGGAGCTTGCGATTTGTTATTTATTATTATTTTATTTTTTATTGACAAAGCTAGGCTACAGCCCAAAGAACAAATATTTCAAAAATATATCCAACCCGATAAGGTTATTTTATTTGCCAGTCCGGCAGCTATGTGCCCAATTCAATGGTCAATGATATTATTGAGCTATGGAAGAACATAAAAATAAAATTACAAAAAAGGCGTAAATGTAATGATTTATAAACAATGAAATACACAAAAAAATTATATAATTTATTAATAAGAGAAGATTAGCCAGATCATCAAATGTATCCCCATCATGTTTGGGCACTTTGAGTGATTTCCCTAAGAAAACCTAAAAGCTTGGATTTTATTAATGGAACAGGAAGTTCAAAGGAAATAACATGACAAAATGTATTGCAGTTTGCGCAAAAAACGTGAATGCACTGTGCAACGAATAATATGATGCGCACAATAGTAAATACAACGAAAGAAAGTGTCTAGTTGTTTTGGAAGGTACAGAGAAATTAAGATGGACTAGCATGCAGGACGAATCAATATTACTTACAATCAAATTATGAAGAAAAGCAATCCCTAGGATTGTTTCCGATTTATTAATGAAGGACTGATAAAGCGGTAGACGGAGAGTAGGGTCCCAGTTTCGATTTCGAATGGCAAAGAGAAGAAACCGTTTTTGGACCGATTCAATACGACCCTGATACAGTTTATACTGTGGAGACCATATAATTGAACAATATTCAAAAATAGGTCGAACCAACGAAATATAAAGGAGCTTGGGTACAAAGAAATCATTGAACTCTCTTGCCCGACGTTTAATGAAGACAAGAACACTTTTGGCTTCATTTATAATGGTTGAGATATGAATATTGAAACGAAGTTTAGAGTCGAAAAGAACTCCAATACTTTTGACTGAAAAATGCGTTACGGGAAATCAAATCTTTAATAACTTTTTTTGAAGACGAACGTTTTTGATCAAACTTGCAGTTCGCGAGCATTTCATTTATATGTATGCATGTGCTAAAGCAAAAGTCTCTAGTACTTGAAATACGTTTTTTACATATTTGAGGCGAAGGGGGAGTGGCATCCAAAATTTAACAAAATCCGAAATTGTATAAGGCTCACAAAATTTTAAGGATCTAGCTATAAAGATGAATTAGATAAAGTTATATAGCTAGGTGTTCGGACTTGAAACCGAACCAATCACTACAAACAATTTTTATAAGCAAAAATTGAGACTTATAGATGATGAACCAGTATATGTGAAAAAATATCGATGTCCGCATAGCCAAACAGAAGAAATCCAGCATCAAGTTGGAAAGTTAATTGAACAAAATATTGTCGAACCGTATGTATCAACATATAACAGCCCACTTTTACTAGTTCCAAAGAAATGGCGATTAGTAATTGACTATCGTCAAATAAACAAGTAATTGCTGTCCGATAAATTCCCACTCCCCAGAATTGACGATATTCTTGATTTTTCTTGATTAGGCTGAGCTAAATATTTTTCATGCCTTGATTTAATGTCAGGTTTCCACCAAATTGAACTTGAGGAAAACTCAAGAAATATAACGTCTTTTTATACCCTGAACCCATTGAAAATGGGAATTCAGGGTATAATGTTTTTGTTGAAAGGCGTATGTATGTAACAGGCAGAAGGAGGAGTGGCAGACCCCATAAAGTATATATATTCTTGATCAGGATGACAAGCCGAGTTGGTATAGCCATGTCCGTCTGTCCGTCCGTCCGTCTGTCCGTATGTATGAACGCGTCGTTCTTAGAACGTAAAAGAGCTTGAGACTTGAAATTGTTATCGATTAAAAACGAAAATTTAAATTAAGCTATAAAATTCTATTTAATTCATATTTATAGTTAGAGCCTTCAAAATTTTGTATTTAGTGTTATGTAAGCCTTACGCAATTTCGGTTTTTGTTAAATTTTGGATGCCACGCCCCCTTCGCCTCAAATTTCTAACTCCAGTATATCAAATACTAGAGCCTTGTGCTTTAGCACATACATACATATGGATGACATGATCACGCCCAACAAGTTTGATCAAAATCGTTCGTCTAGTAAAAAAGTTATTAAACATTTAAATTCCCATATCATTGCCATGCAAACAGCAGCCAAAGAACAGCTGACGCACCGACTTGCGCTTGTGTGTGCGTGCGCCTGTCCATGTATGTGTATGTGTTGCGTGTAATGAACATATATATACTTATGAATATTAAAGAAACGGAGATTGCTTGGAATAGCGGTTCTTCGCACGGTTCAGGGTATACCCTAGTCGAGCGGTCTCGACTAGAGTTTTCTTACTTGTTGGAATATGAGTTGCATTACTAAAGTTACATAATGCTTTCTTACCTTTAATTAAATTAGGGACACAAACAGCGTTACTTATGTTAACAGTATCGTTTCTATTACATATGTATTTATGTAATTTATGTTTTTAAGTTCTTTACATTCTTTAGATATTTCATAAAATTCTGAATTCCATTGGAATATTTCTTTGTTTTCTAAATTGATAATCAGTTTATTTTTCATTACTGGTCTTAATATTATGTATATTAGATCAGTGTGCTTTTATTGTGTAATATCGAAACATCTGAGAATTCCAACATTTCGTCTAGTGAAAGTAAAGGTATTCTATTTCTATTAAAAATAAATAATAAAATATATATATAAAAATATATTTAAATAAATAAAATAACAGTACTTTTACTAAAAGAAGTGATGGCGTTAATTATACCCTGAAGCCATTGAAACTGGAAAAAAAGGGTATAATGTTTTTGTGAAAATGTCTCTCCGTCTGTCTGTCCGTATGTATGAACGCGTCGATCCTAGAACCTACAAGAGCTAGAGACTTTTTTTGTAGGTCCCTGTAATGGGCGCGCATATCGAGTCTCAGAATATCGACTGCAGTTATCGATTAAAAACGAAAACCTAAATTCAGTTATAAAATTCTATTTAATTCATATTTCTAGCTAGATTCTTCAAATTTTGCATTTAATGTTATTAGAGCCTTACACAATATCGGGTTTTGTTAAATTTTGGGTGCCCAGCCCTCTTCGCCTCAAATACTAGAGACTTGTGCTTTGGCACATACACACATATGAATGACATGATCACGCCCAATAAAATAGTTAGTCTACAAAAAAAAGTTATTAAACATTTAATTTCCCATAGTATTGGGACACACGTAGCAGCCAAAGCACAGCTTACGCAATGACTTGCGCTTGTGTGTGCGTGTACATACATATTCATATATATAATATATATAAAAGAAACGGAGAATGCTCGAAATGCGGTTCTTCGCAGGGTTCAGGGTATCCCCTAGTCGAGCGGCCTCGACTAGAGTTTTTTTTACTTGTTCAACAAGTAATGGTTCATATCGCTTCACGCGATTACCATTTGGTTTAAAAATAGCGCCTAATTCATTTCAGAGGATGATGACAATAGCATTCTCAGGCCTTGAGTCATATCAAGCTTTCTTTTATATGGATGATTTAATTGTTATAGGTTGTTCTGAACAACATATGATTAAAAATATAACAGATGTTTTCAAACTTTGCAGAAAACATAATCTGAAATTACATCCAGAGAAATGCTCATTTTTTATGCACGGTGACATTTTTAGGTCACAGATGCACAGATAAAGGAATCTTGCCAGATGACAAGAAATTTGACGTCATCAATAACTATCCAGTCCCTACGGACGCAGACAGCGCTAGAAGATTCATTGCATTTTGCAATTACTATAGACGTTTTATAGAAAACTTCGCCGAATATTCACGGCACATAACAAGATTATGTAAAAAGAATGTCCCATTTAAATGGACATCAGAGTGTGAAAAATCATTCAATTATCTAAAAAAATAAACTTGTTCAACCAAATTTATTACAGTACCCAGATTTTAGCAAAGAATTTTGCATAATCACAGATGTAAGCAAGCAAGCATGTGGAGCAGTTTTAAATCAAAACTATAATGGACTCCAACTTCCAGTTGCATATGCGTCAAGAGCATTCACTAAAGGTGAAAGCAATAAGAGTACTACAGAAAAAGAATTAGCAGCAATACATTGGGCAATAACACATTTTAGACCATATATATATGGCAAACATTTTACAATTAAAACTGATCACAGACCTTTGACATATCTATTTTCTATGGTAAATCCAAGTTCAAACGTTCATTACAAGCAAAACATACACACACATACACAGGCGCAAGCACACACCAGCGCAAGTCGGAGCGTCAGCTGTTCTTTGCCTGCTGTTTGCATGGCAATGCGTTATGGGAAATTAAATGTTTAATAACTTTTTCTAGACGAACGATTTTGATCAAACTTGTTGGGCGTGATCTCATGTCATCCATATGTATGTGTGTGCCAAAGCACAAGTCTCTAGTATTTGAAATACGGGACTTACAAATTTGAAGGGCGAAGGGGGCGTGGCATCCAAAATTTAACAAAAACCCGAATTGTATAAGGCTCACATAACACTAAGAGCAAAATTTGAAGACTCTAGCTATAAAGATGAATTATATAGATTTATATAACTGAGCATCGATTTCGTTTTTAATCGATAACATTAAAATTAAGACAGTTATCGATTTTTTTAACAAACTCGATCTTTCGTGCTATACGGGGAACCTACATAAAATTTCAAGTCTCTAGCTCTTATAGGTTCTGAGAACGACGCGTTCATACATACGGACAGACAGACGGACA
>JAEIGN010000415.1:0-64823 GCA_018903745.1 Drosophila repleta
TATGATTGGACCGTAGCGACCGCCGAATCGACACCAAAAGGCGTGAGTAGCTCGGCCTGTCGGTGGAAGCTCCACCCCACCCACGCCATGAGCTGACATAGAACCGACGACGCGCGGGTGTTCTCCGCGTCCGCCGGTCGCCATCAGTGTTCCCGTGCGAGACCACAACCGACTACATTTCCCTCTCCCCACCACAGTGCGTCCCAGCACTTTACAAATTTCCTCGAAAAGGAAAATCACTACTTTACAAGTGAAGGTCGCTGTTCGGCACCACGAAGCTCATCGAACCAGACCATCGGTGCGTGCCTAAGCCGATGCTATTCAAATTTAATCTCAAAATACTAAACTATTCAGGGCGGGCCCTCCATGAACCGCCTTAGCGCTCCTTGCTATACTCATTCTTCTTATAACTATACTTAAGACTACTTAAAATTAATACAAATCAATACTTAAATTTACCTTATTATTAAATGTGAGGCGGCGGATTTTATTGCCGCCTTGCAATTTATATTTTGTATACATAAGTTAATAGTCCAAGTAGATCAAATCGATCAGTTTTCAATTTATTAATCCATTTCATGAAGTTTCACGAGGGCATCAAAGTTAGACCACTTTTGGTTTACTTAAACTTTTCGCTTTAATTGAAGTGCATATTAAATTTAAAAAATAAAAGGGGGCGTAGATCTTATGACTCGGAGAAACGACAAATCCAAGCTTACAAAAAAAATTGACAGGAGCCGTCATGTCATGACAAATTTTGTAAATAATAAGGCTAGTTATGGTGAAAACATTATAGGCCGCATCGAATGTGCTTACTATCACGGACAACCGTTTAATATTAAGAGAAGTTTCCAATTCGCTCTACCCTTTGGCCATGATAAGGGAAAAATGCAAAGTAAAAGCAAGTTTGACAACCATGCGACGTGTTCTTCCACACCCGAAGAGGCTAAAAATTAAAAACGCCTAGAGTTCGCTCACGCACATGTGACCTAGAGTTCGGAGTGGCAACGTTGTCTTTTTGGACGAAAGCAAATTTAATTTGATAAGTTGCACAGTTGTGCTGGAAGTATTATGTGGGGGCCATTTCCCATTATGGCACCTGCGACCTTACATTTGTTCCAACCACCATGAATGCGTTGTACTATAATGGTATATTGAAAGAGGCATTATCATCAACATGCCCCTATATATACGGAACGGATTGTTAAATCGTATATAGCGAGCCTAAACGTGGAGTTAATGAACTGGCCACCCTATTCATCGGACTTGAATATCACTGAGAATGTGTGGGGATGGCTAGCACATCAAGTGTATGGGTAAGGTCAGCAGTATTCGAGCGTTCCCGAACTAATTGCAACTATCAAACTGGAAAGGGGTCGATTTCCTTAAATTTCTGGGAAACTAGTATGAATCCCTTCCATACCGGATGAGTGAGGTTTTGGAGATGAAAGGTAGCTCAACGCGCTATTAAAAACTTATTTGTTGTTTAATATCATGTTTATACATTTCATGTTGTTAGTTTGAAAAGGATTGAAATGTTCTTAATTGGTTTTTAGTTAAAGTGTCAAGTCGGTCGAAAATAAGATTCCACAATTTGTTACTTATTGGTTAATAATGTTTTTGTATTACAATTTTAGTTATTTTCTTCAAATTATTACATTTAAATAGACTTTATAAGAAACCAAACATTTTTTTCCTAGATGACTTTGCTTACCAGCAAAGGACTTTAGAGGTGTCATATTCAAATGGCGAACAGTGTATGTTTCATTTATCGTTTATTTGTCCAATGTTGTTAACGCTTTTTTTGTTGAAAATTAACCGAATTGCTCATGCATTGTAGAGTAGAACTAACACGGCGCCAACTTGCGCCAAGAAGTATTAATGACCAAATATAGTTAAATGTATCTAGTTTCACAATATAAAAACTTTTTCGGCGAATTGCTTAGAGATAGTTATATCAAAACAGGTAAGAACGTTGCAGTCGGACGCAACCGACTGCGAAATACTTTTTCACGTCCCAGCACCCTACTGGGGCATCTATCACATTATATTTTTAAATTAATCTTAAATTCTCACTGTCGCCGCTCAAATTAGTTTTAATTTGGATCGAAGTTTAGAATCTTACCTTAGCAAAAACACGTACCACCAAAATTGAGAGATGGCATCTTTCAAAATGACAGAGATGGCATCTCTCAAAATGAGAGAGATGGCATCTATCAAAATGCGAGAGGTGGCATCTCTCAAAATGAGAGAGGTGTCATCTCTAAAAATGAGATGCTCGTTGGTGAGCGTAGAGGTGTGGGCTCGAACCCCGGTGCGGTCATGCTGATATTTTTGTTATTTTTTATATTTTATACCCTGAACCCATAGAAAATGTGAAATCAGGGTATAATGGTTTTGGTTAAAATGTATGACACAGGCAGAAAGAGGCGTGGCGGACTCCATAAATACATATATTTTTGATCAGGGAGACAATCTGAGTTGACGTAGCCATGTCCGTCTGTCCGTATGTATGAACGCGTCGTTCTCAGAACATATAAGAGCTAGAGACTTGCAGGTTCGGACATAGCACGAAAAGACTGAGTTTGTTTCAAATAATCGTTAAGTTTCATGGCTTCAATGTTATCGATTAAAAACCAATAATGTTAATTAGTTATAAAATTCTATTTAATTCATCTTTCTAGCTAGAGTCTTCAAATTTTGTGTTATGTGAGCCTTATACAATATTTCAAATACTAGAGACTTTGTGCTTTGGCACATACACACATATGAATGTCGTGATTACGCCCAACAAATTTGATCATAATCGTTCGACTAGAAATAAAGTTATTAAACATTTAATATCTCATATTATCGGCGTCTTGCAGCAGCAGCGAAGCTGATGTCATAATGCACAGTTAGCAGATTGTGTGCTTGTGCGTGCGTCCGTGTGTGTTCTTGTGCGTGCGTCTGTGTGGGTGTATGTATTGCTTGCTACATATGTACATATAAAAGTAACGGAGAATGTTAGCGGCTCTTAACAATCGCAGTTCTTTGCAGGGTTCAGGGGATCTCTTAGTCGAGCTGTCTCGACTAGAGCACTCTTACTTGTTTAAGATATTTTTAACATATAATAATAATTTATAACTACAAAATGGCACAAATCGAATTCCACAGATTATTTCAACCGATAATCGATATTTTGCGTTTTCGAACGTTTGTCTCCAAAATCGACAACAAATTTTCGATAACATTTAACCCTCTACCGCATACAAAGCCATATATGGCTTCTCACTTTCAATCATTTTTTTGTGTGTAAAACGGTACTTACGTTAACCGTTTGTTATCAGTTATTCTCTTTGCACTATTTTCTGTTGGAATTCGATGTTCATAGGTTTTTTGTGTTGCCTTATCGCAAGTTTCAATCGGTTTTCTGTAAGCGTCTCAAGCAGATGAACGAAAGTGAATTTTGCTAAATCTAAAACTTAATTTGCTCTACTAAAAAACACTTTTGTCGCTGAAAAGTATTTTTATTTTTAAAGAATATAAAGTTTTCTTTTATAAAAATAAATAATTTGAGTATAGGTAAGCATCACAAGTACTAATTTACGCAAAAAACTGCGGAAGCCATATATGGTAACGCGTGCATGATACATATATTTTATGTACATATGAAATTTTTTTCAGAAATGAATGCACAATCATTTTACGGTAATTTGCAATACGTGGATGATATCGATAATCCGCTTTTAAGTGAGACGACAACACAGCCGATTCTGAAGACGAAGTTGGTGAAAATAAAAAATTCCTAGAGGAAGATGTTTATATTTCGGAGACCAATGAGAGTAGTTCCGATTGTGAAAGGCCGTGCACTTCGAAAGCAAAGCCAAAGCCAATGCAAAAAAAGACAAGAGCACCGATATGGAAAACTGGTCACTTGCCACCGTATTCGGATGAGAACTTTCCATTTGAAGGAAATATCAATCTTCCAACTTATATCAGTGAACTAGAATCACCGGCAGACTTATTTAATTTTTTTTAACAACGATCTGATGAATTTCTTGGTTGATCAGTCAAATCTATATGCACTCCAAGTTGATATCAATAGGCCCGCCAATATTACTCGAAATGAAGTAGAGCAATTTATCGGCATGGTCATATACATGTCGTTAGTGCAATTACCATCTTCAAGACTCTATTGGAATACGACTCTTGGTCAAGAATTTATACATGGCACCATGAGTTGCAACAGATGGAAAACTATAAAACGTTTTCTTCACTTCAACAATACTGACGATATGAAGTTGGCAGGTGAAGCCGGGTATGACAAGCTATTCAAGATTCGACCGGTCCTAGACAAAATCCGTAATCAATTACTTCTCGTACCTAAGGAAGAACATTTGGTAGTAGATGAGCAAATTATTCCTACCAAGTGCCGTCACCACTTAAAACAGTATAATCCAGCAAAGCCTCACAAATGGGGCTTCAAAAATTTTGTTTTGAATGGAGTATCAGGCTTTGGCTATGATTTTTATATATTTGCGGGAGCCCAAAGTGATACATATCCGGACGGGGCACCTAATTTGGGAGTAAGCGGAAATGTTGTATCAAGATTATCGGCAACCATACCAAAAGGAAACAAGTAAGAAAACTGTAGTCGACACCGCTCGACTAGGGTATACCCTGAACCCTGCGAAGATCCGCTATTCCAAGCATTCTTCATTTCATTTATATACACATGCATATGTACGTTCATTACAAGCAAACATACATACACACATACACAGGCGCAAGCACACACAAGCGCAAGTCGGTGCGTCAGCTGTTGTTTGGCTGCTTTGCATGGCGATGCTATGGGAAATTAAATGTTAAATAACATTTTTTCTAGACCAATTATTTTGATCAAACTTGTTGGGCGTGATCATGTCATCCATATGTATGTATGTGCCAAAGCACAAGTCTCTAGTATTTGATATACGGGAGAGACAAATTTGAGGCGAAGGGGGCGTGGCACCCAAAATTTAACAAAAACCGAAATTGCGTAAGGTTTACATAACACTAAATGCAAAATTTGAAGCCTCTAGTTAGAAAGATGAATTAGATAGAATTTTGTAGCTGAATTTAGATTTTCGTTTTTAATCGATAACAATAAAACGATAACTGTTATCGAATTTCTGAAACAAACTCGATATGCGCGCCCTACACAGGGACCTACAAAAAAAAATTGAAGTCTCTAGCTATTGTAAGTTCTGAGAACGACGCGTTCATACATACGGACAGACAGACGGACAGGGCTAAATCGACTCGGCTTCTCTCCCTGATCAAGAATATATATACTTTATGGGGTCTGCCACGCCTCCTTCTGCCTGTTACATACATTCACATTTCAACAAAAACATTATACCCTGAATTCCCATTTTCAATGGGTTCAGGGTATAAAAACTACAAACTATTTTTCGACAATTGGTTCACTAGTCCTAAACTTCAAGTCTACCTTATGGAAAATGGCATATTGGCTTTGGATACGGTAAGGATTAATCGAGTACCTAATTCAAAGATGCCAACTGAAAAAGAATTGAAAAAGCAAGGACGTGGAAGCATGGTCGAAAAAGTTACTAATATCGATGGAGTGCAGCTTGACCTTGTCTCATGGTTTGACAATAAGGTAATCAACATTTTTATACTATTTCACGTAGTGATATAGTATATTGGGTTTGTGCAATGTCCGTCATGCTGTCCGTCCGTCTGTCCGTATGAACGCAAACCATTTCCACGCTATTGAAGCTAGAGACTTGAAATTTGAAATATATACTGGTGTATACCCTCGTCTGATAAAGTGTCAAGATTTTCCCGATACGCCCACTAGGGGCGTGGCGAATCGGAAAATGCATTTTCCTGTATCTCAGAAACACTACTTCTAGAAGAGCTAGAGAGTTGAGATTTTAACTGAACACTCACGTTGACATCCTAAAATCAAAAAGCTATGGCGGATATATCTACGCCCATTGGGGGCGTGGCAAATCGGGTCAAACTGTATCTTCTACAGTTTTAATGCTAGACCGCCAAAGTTTGGCACGTGGGTTACTGTTACGCTCCTATAAGGATCGCCCAAAAAATTTTATGGCCACGCCTACTAGGGGCGTGGCAAATCGGCTATGAATATATGGTGGTTCTGCTAGTTTCGTTATATTTTGAGCACTATTGATGCTAGAGACTTAAGACTTGGTATATATACTCGGGTTAACATCCCACAATCGAAAAGCTATGGCGGATATATCTACGCCTTCAGGGGGCGTGGCAACTAATATCAGCTTATCTCCCACAGTTTTAGTGCTAGAAGCTTCAAAATTGGATGTTAAGTTACTGGGGGCCTCCTCTATCGATTCCCCAAAAATTATTGTTACGCCCCAAAAGGGGCGTGACATACAGAAAAATACCCTGTAATTTTCGCATTTTTCGAATGTAAGCATCCAAACTTTACAGTTATATTCCTGAACGCCCACTCTATGCACATGCCAAAAATTATTTGTCTACGGCCACTGGGGCGTGGCAAATAAAAACTGAAACATCTGCAGCTTTTGAGCTAAATTTTATAAATGTATTGAAAAGAATATTATATTAATACAAAATAAATCAATAAAGAAAATATAACAAAAATATCAACATGGCCGCACCGGGGTTCGAGCCCACACCTCTACGCTCGCCAATCAACTTAAATCACATTTTCAGAGTTGCCCCCTCTCTCATTTTGAGAGATGCCATCTCCCTCGATTTAGGTGCGTGTTTTTGCTAAGGTAAGGGTTCGATCCTAATTGAAACTGTCTGGCCACCTCCAATGAAAAGTTTTAGTCTGCAGCTAATTTGAGCGGCGAAAGTGGGGATTTAAGGTTAAATTTTAAAAAATATAATGTGATAGATGCCCCTGTGTGCTGCTGGGACGTGAAATAGTATTTCGCTGTCGGTTGCGTCCGACAGCAACGTTCTTACTTGTTATACCCTGAACCCATTGAAAATGGGAAATCAGGGTATAATGTTTTTGTTGAAATGTATGTAACAAGCAGAAGGAGGCGTGGCAGACCCCATAAAGTATATATATTCTTGATCAGGATGACAAGCCGAGTTGATATAGCCATGTCCGTCTGTCCGTCTGTCCGTCCGTCTGTCCGTATGTATGAACGCGTCGTTCTCAGAACCTACAATAGCTAGAGACTTGAAATTTTTTATGTAGGTTCCTGTATAGCACGAAAAGATCGAGTTTGTTTCAGAAATTCGATAACTGTTATCGTTTTATTGTTATCGATTAAAAACGAAAATCTAAATTAAGCTATAAAATTCTATCTAAATCATCTTTCTAGCTAGAGTCTTCAAATTTTGCATTTGTAAGCCTTACGCAATTTCGGTTTTTGTTAAATTTTGGGTGCCACGCCCCCTTCGCCTCAAATTTGTAACTCCCGTATATCAAATAATAGAGATTTGTGCTTTGGCACATACATACATATGGATGACATGATTACGCCCAACAAGTTTGATCAAAATCGTTCGTCTAGAAAGTTATTAAACATTTAATTTCCCATAACATTGACATGCAAAGCAGCGAAAGAACAGCTGACGTAACGACTTGCGCTTGTGTATGCGTGCGCCTGTGTATGTGTGTGTGTATGTTTTGCTTGTAATGAACGTACATATGCATGTGTATATAAATGAAATGATCAAAATCGTTCGTCTAGAAAGTTATTAAACATTTAATTTCCCATAACATTGACATGCAAAGCAGCGAAAGAACAGCTGACGTAACGACTTGCGCTTGTGTATGCGTGCGCCTGTGTATGTGTGTGTGTATGTTTTGCTTGTAATGAACGTACATATGCATGTGTATATAAATGAAATGAAGAATGCTTGGAATAGCGGATCTTCGCAGGGTTCAGGGTATACCCTAGTCGAGCGGTCTCGACTAGAGTTTTCTTACTTGTTTCTACTTACGTGGGAAGCAATTCTGTTTCATCAAAAATCCGATTCAGTAAGAAAGACAAAAAGTATATAGACATAGACTCTCCTAAGGCAGTTGATGTGTGCAATTACCATATGGGTGGCGTTGACTTACTGGATTCTTTACTAAGACTATAGAATTCAATTGCATTCAAGAAAGTGGTATAAAAATTTTTTTTTCACATGATTGATATGTGCGTGGTTAATTCATGGATTTTATGGCGTCATAAGTCAGATCAATACATGGGACTCTTCGAATTCAAGCTTTTAATAGCTGAGCACCTGGTCAAGGCAGGAAAAATAAAGAAGCGCGGTCGTCCTGCGATGACTCCAACTTCATCCCCGGCTAGAAACAGGCAAAGTACTCCTTCTACCAGCAGAAGATAACACCAGGAAATTCCCTTGAATTCTGTTCGGGTGGACAATATTGGGCATTTTCCCACATGGAAAAAGCAAAGGCAACTCTGCCAAAACAATTGTTCTTTCCGCTCATACACTTTTTGTGAGAAATGCAATGTATTTCTATGCTATAATGACAAAAGAAACTGTTTTACCAACTTTCAATTGCATAGAAAGCCATATATGGCAAACTCTAAAAAGCGCTAAATGCATAGAAAGCCATATATGGCTTAATTTTTTTGCCCCAAACTATGCCCCCCTAAAAAAAGAGTCCAAATATATATTATCTTTACCTAAATAAACACATATTTACATAAACAAATTTTTTTTTCTTTATTCTTTCTTTGGTCATGCAGTAGAGGGTTAAGTCTGGTGACTGGGCTGGTGGTTTCATGAAATGCGGACGGTTCCAGATCAGCCAAGTTTGCACAATTCTCGCCGTGTGTTTCAGGTCATTATTTTTTTTCAAATTTGAAGTCCTCCTTTACGCCCAGTTTCTCAGCACTTTCAATTAAATTGGACTTCAAAATGTCAAGGTGTTATCCATCGCCGACTCAACGTTACCAATGCCTTCTACTGACATACAGGCTCAAACCCTAATGTTGCCTCCGCCGTGCTATACTGTAGCCCTTAAGTTCTTTGCGTCAAGCTCTGCGTTAGACTATATGGGGGTCCATCCGACCCAAATAAATTAAATTTGGACTCATCGCAAAATAGAACAGCTTTCCTGAAGCCAATATCCTTGTGCAAGTGCTCCTGTACAAATTTTAGGTGACACTTATTTTTTTTTATCGCTAATAAAAGGTTTCTTGCATTGTACTCTGCTATTAGTCATGTTCCCGAAGAACACGGCAAATAGTTTCTGGGTGGTATGACTTGCCTAACTCTTCTTGAACATCGCTGCCCTCTTTCGAGCCGATAGCCTTGGGTTGTTCCGCTCGTCAGTGGAATTATAAATTTTGTTCGGAGCATTCCTACCTTTATCGTGAGTTCTATTTTCACGGACAAATCGTTATATGATGATGTGGACTGTGGAGTCACTAAGTCCAACCATCTCAGCCATTTTTCTACGGGAATGACTATTTAACTATTTAAAGTGTTGAGAACAAGTTCCCCCTGCTCCCATTTCGCTTAAGCCACTTTTCTGCAAGTTAAGCTCTCAAAATTCAGCTCAATTGTATTTCATTATACTGCGAAAACAATAACTAAAGCGTAGAAAAAGAAACTACCGTTGCATTGCAAAATAAGGGATCTTTCATCAGCTGAAAAGTTTATGGTTAGAATATTCTGTGGAGTTCGATTTGTGCCACATTTTAGTTACTAGTTGGTATATTGGTATATATTAAAATTATCTTTGAAAAATAAACGAATTAATTTTTTATTAGTTGAAACATCACACTTACAACCTAATTATATTGATTATATAGGTCATTAAACTGTTTTTAGGTTTTGAACCCACTGTATGTATGTACTTTGTGGGATCTGACACGCCTGCTTCGGCTTTTCACAAGAATGCTGTACCCTTATTTCCCATTTTCAAAGGTTAAGGGTATGCAAATAATGTATAACTACATTTTTTTAGTAACAAATTCATTTTGGTGTACTTTGCTTACTTCATTATTTTAAAGAAAACTCTCAATGCCTAATAGAAAATCCAAATTGTGATATGAACATCTATGTATGTATGTGTTTCTTCTAAGAGTTCCTGGTGCTATGCTTATTGACATTTTGGACGCTAAGTAATTCGATATTAAATACTAAAATAGTATTTTTTAATTTTAGCTTTTTAATGTACATATGCATTAAAAGAGACTTGGATTCTTTAGCAGGATGAGCTTTAAAGTTATGGATAAAGTTTGGATTGACAAAAGTCGCTATGACAATGCAGAGAAACTATATCATGAATCGTTGTGTAAAGTAAGTGCATACCTGCATACATATATAGTAATATTTTTAACTATGTCACGCACATGTATGTATATTTTTTATTTTCAATTGCCAGAAAAACTTTCCGTACAAGCTTATTAAACTTTGATCGTGAAAAAAATTACTATTACTATTTTCAATATTTTTTTTTATTGAAAAATAGTTATAAATATTATCCAAATGTTTTTTTTTTTAAAATGATTATCACCTATGTACATACATATTTTGATATTTACATTTTTAGAGCTAGCGTCCCCAAATTTATAGTTCAATATCCATTTTTTGCAATTTTGCTTTTTGTTAAATTTTGGATGTCGGCTCCAAAATTCCCGAAATATTTAAATTGATGGTATGTAGTTGTAAATAAGGCCAAAATATGAATGAGTGTGTTTTTTCTGAGATGCCACCTCTCATTTTTGGTGGTGCGTGTTTTTGGCCACCTCCAATGAAAATTTTTAATCGGCAGCTACTTTGAGCGGCGACAGTGAGGATTTAAGATTTATTTTAAAATATAATGTGATAGATGTCCCCGTGGGATGCTGGGACGTGAAAAAATATTTCGCAATTTCGCAACTTCATTTATCTGTAGATCCCTGTAAAACTTCATACCCTTATTTCATTTCGTCAACAAATATTATTAATGCTTCAAAAATTTTCCTTGATTCTCTGATTTCAGCCATTCGGTCATTGAAATAATCTTTCTCTTCCGGAGCTGATATTCCCAGTTGCGTTATTAAAGAATGTAGTGATTCCCTTCAGTTACCATTACTAATGGTGTTTAACTTGTCCCTTGAAACCTCTGTGTACCCTTCTACTTGGAAAAAGTCTTTCAATATCCCTCTATATAAAAAAGGTGGGAGGTCTGATATTTCAAACTACAGGGGTATTGCAAAACTATCTGCAATTCCGAATTTTTTTTAAAAAATATAGTAACATCAACTTTACATTTTTGTAAATCAATTATTTCGCCTTCCCAACACGGATTTGTTCTAAATCGATCAACCTCGACTAATCTGCTAGAATTTACTTCCCTAGTAAACGATAGTTTTTTAAATAAAATGCAAACTGATGTGATATATACAGATTTCAATAAACCATTTGATTCAGTGCACCATGAAGTATTACTTCATAAGCTTGATCTCATGGGCTTTTCTCCTAAACCCTTATCTTGGATGTCATCCTATTTAAAGGGTGGAATCCAAAGAGCTGTGTTAATAACATTTTTTTCGAAACAAGTCTTCGTTCTTTCAGGTGTACCTCAGGGTAGTAATCCCGGACCCTTACTTTTTACACTATTTGTAAACGACCTTCCCAGTTGAACAATGACAATGACCTTCTGTCGTACTACTCAATATATTGCTAATTACTCAATTAATAGCGATTCTTTGCAACGCATTTTGTTCTCTCAAAGATCTTGGAGTAGTTTTCGATTCATAACGGCGTCTCAACACTCATATCTCAACCATTTTAAATGAAGCCAAAAGTGTTCTTGTTCTTCTTGTGTTCTTCTTATACAATTTCGTTTTTTTTTTTAAATTTTGGATGCCATTGGCATACAAATAGCAGCCCAAGCTCAGTTAACGCAGCGTCTTGCGCTTGTGCGTACGTGCGCCTGTGTGTGTTTGTGTTGTATGTAATGTACATACATACATATACATATGTGTATAACAGCGACGCAGAATGCACGGAATAGCGGTTCTTCGCAGGGTTAGGGGTATCTCCTAGTCGAGCGGTCTCGAGTCGAGACTCTCGACTAGAGTTTTCTTATTTGTTATAATCTAAAGTTGTATTTTACGAGCGAAATAAGTATCTGGAAGAAACTACTTTTCTCTCATTTGTGGTTGGAAAACATTGTGATATTATAACTGCTGGTACGGAATTGTGTTTTAACTATTAAAATAAGTAAAAATAAATGAGTTTTAATTAAAATTAATATTTTATGAAGTTCCACTTCATTTTTGTTACAAAGAAATATCGAATTTCGACGCCAATTTCGGGACACTGAGTGGACATTTTAATTTTTAGCGATGAGAAAAAGGTCAAAAAAAGTTTCGCGTACCCAGAAACTTTCCCGGAAGGTCCTTAAAGTTATGTGGTGTGTTCGCATGTAATGAAAACATTAATATGTTTTGTAACGCATAGAATGAATGCTCAAATTGCTATTGAGATGTTGGAGTATGTTTTAATGCCTTTTGAAATGGATCATTATGTTGCCGATTTGATTTTGGTCAGCACACAACCCGGACTTAAATCCAATAGATAATAATTTGCAAATTATATTGAGCTGAAAAATACCAACATTCGAAAATTAGACAAATTTGGCATCCAAATGGTCCAAAATCGGATTATTTCAATACCAGCACGAGCAATGAAACTATTGAACAATTATTAGTGGTCTATGTAAAACTAATTTACGTTTTTAAAAAAATTCTATCAAGTTTCGTCGATTATTTCAAGTTTTATGTTAGAAATTATGAAACTGTCCCAGAGACTTATTTCGTTTAAAAATATTTTTTTTTATTATATTTACGAAGCTTTTTTTGGGTTGACTTAAATTGAAGTACAGAGTGTCCCAGAGACTTATTTCGCGTCTCTCAACTGCCGTTAGTAAATTTTTCAAAGTGCTCATTATGCGTTATACCTGTCCGTTGGGCCTACTTGCACCTGTCGCAATTAAATGAAATTTTATTTTTTGTTGAGAACAAAACTCCCTAAATTTAGAGCTGGCAAAACACCTATCCTGGTCTGCTATTTGGTACTCCAAACAAAGATACAGCCGATTTCACAGCACGTATACACGCATCAATCTTGAATAAAATAATTTAGTAAAAGCGTTCACTTGGACAATGACATACTCTTTTTTATCAGACGTGCCACTCAAATTTCCAGTTATGTCTATGTGTATCGTGTGCCAGGGTGTGTCAATCTTTGGTATTGAATGAAGTCTAAACTGAATTTTACCTGATGAAGACTTTGACATCTAACAAGTAATACAGTTTTCAACAAACTTTCGTATGTACTTAGACCAAACCAGTAATATTCATAGGCCTTATCTATAGTCTTCGCGCACATTATTTCACTTCGTGAAAAAGTATAAAAATATTAAAATTTATTTCTTACAATGTTTTAGAGCTAACGTTTAGGCTATAAATGAGTGTTTTGTTATTTTTTATTATTGTTTGAAATGTGACAAATCTAATAAAAATAATGAAATTTAAGCTTAGATGACAACACGTTTCTGCATTATACTGATTACTAAGAATGAAAATTCCCTTTGTTATTTATTGTTAAGGTGTTGTAAATTAATTTCAAATGGAGATTTTTAAAATGTTGTTCTTTTCAGGGTAGTAATACAAAGAATTGCAGCCTATTAGTTTGTGAGATTGCAAAAGCTAGAGAGCATATTCAAAGCTCATTGGAAAAGGTAATGTATTGTATTAATGTATCAACTGCTCTTGAATAATATTAAATATATATTTATTGAAATTATATATAAACTATTTTTATACCCTGAACCCATTGAAAATGGGAAATCAGGGTATAATGTTTTTGTTGAAATGTATGTAACAGGCAGAAGGAGGCGTGGCAGACCCTATAAAGTTTATATATTCTTGATCAGGGAGACAAGCCGAGTCTATTTAGCCTTTCACTGACTCTGCGTACTTTCAATTATCTTGTGCTTATCCTATGCGCCACACGCCATGGTCAAAACATTTGTTTTCACTTGTGCTTACATTATGACAAATTCTTTCAAGTTCTATAATCAGTCATTCAGGCATCCATATTGTCTGTTTTAACAGCTTCACTTTCAACCATATCACTACTGTCTGTTTCAACAGTTTCCTTTTCAATCCTTCCAGTACTGTCTTTTTCAACAGTTTCACTTTCAACTATTATTATACCGTCTCTTACAACAGTTTCTTTTCAATCATTAGTATACTATCTCTTTCAACAGCTTCTTTTCAAACATTAGTAGACTGTCTCTTTCAACAGTTTCTTTTCAATCATTTAAAGCCTCTTCCCTACTTTCTAGTTTAACTGGTACCTACTCCTCTGACATTTTGCTTATATCTTCGTGAGCATACTTGTACTTCCTATTATTTGTCAATGATCTACGGATATATCTATCTCCGTCAAACAATTCATCTATTTGTAAAGGTCCTCTAAACTTTGGACTTAACTTTGTTTGATACCTTTCTTCATTCTTTAACAACACCAAATCTCCTACTTTGTATCGAACAACCTTAGCTTTGATTTTATCAAAGTTCGCTTTGAAATATGTTGCAGCTTCTGATATGTTTTGTACCGCTCGAGCTCTTGATTCTGCCAAATCAACCTCTTGTGCCATGTCACATGGTGGAAGCAACCCCAAATGCCGAGAAATCTTTCCAATTAATAATTTCAAAGGACTTGCCTTTATCACTCGACTTATTGTACAATTAAAGGTTAACTGTACCTCGCCCAATGCGTCCTGCCAAGATCTGCTGCTAGTCTCAACTGCCGTTAGTAAATTTTTCAAAGTGCTCATTATGCGTTATACCTGTCCGTTGGGCCTACTTGCACCTGTCGCAATTAAATGAAATTTTATTTTTTGTTGAGAACAAAACTCCCTAAATTTAGAGCTGGCAAAACACCTATCCTGGTCTGCTATTTGGTACTCCAAACAAAGATACAGCCGATTTCACAGCACGTATACATTCTCGCATCAATCTTGAATAAAATAATTTAGTAAAAGCGTTCACTTGGACAATGACATACTCTTTTTTATCAGACGTGCCACTCAAATTTCCAGTTATGTCTATGTGTATCGTGTGCCAGGGTGTGTCAATCTTTGGTATTGAATGAAGTCTAAACTGAATTTTACCTGATGAAGACTTTGACATCTAACAAGTAATACAGTTTTCAACAAACTTTCGTATGTACTTAGACCAAACCAGTAATATTCATAGGCCTTATCTATAGTCTTCTCCCAACCTAAGTGCATGATTGACTCGTGAGTCTGATTTATTACAGACCATCAAAATGCTCTTGGAACAATTGGCAAAGATTGAGTTCTACCATTTCTCTGAACTTTCCGATAAATTATTCCTGCTCTTAGATCGTAAGTCTTTGGAATATCCTCGCCATAAGCCATTCACTAGATATCTCTGCCAGATTGACTCGTTTCTCAGAAATTTTAGAAGTATCAATCGCATCCGCGGATAGGAGATTTCTGTACTGACAAAAGAAGAAATTCCATTTGTGAAAAACTTTGAGTAGTTTTCCAATAACTTGTTTAATTTATCTTTATCTTCACCGACAAGATCAGTATTTACTTTAAAAACTATATCGTTATTTGAACAATCGTTTACAATTTTTGATCTGACAATTTCAAATTTTCCGAATGTCAAAGACCCTGCAATCATATTTCTCGATCTATGTATATTCATCGCCCAAAACATGGAATAACATTTCAATATAATGATTGTTAATTTTTACATTGCTAAGTATTTGCAACGTACGACAAATGCTGTCATTGCCAATACTCTTCAATAGTACTACATTGTTAATTCTTTTACCAACAAACATCACTTATCTTTGATTTAATTAAAGAGTCAAATGTTTTCGTGAAAACCACGCCTACAGAGTACACTGCGACGCGCTGCCTTTTAACGCTGCACTCAAAGCCATCACCAACGCACTGCCTTGTATACTATTTTCAGCCAAAATTATATTCGCTGTTGTGCACCACGCGGTCGCGGTCGCGGCAACATTACTATCTTATTATTTGTTGTTTCAGATGGCGCTGATTTCAATTCTTTCACAAGTTCACTTAAATTTTTGTTTTGCATTTCCATTAACACTCGCCATGGATCATTTGCCGTATTAGGCAGCGAGTCAGATCCCACCTCTGATGTTGTAGCGTCACTCATCTTATCGTTGGTTGCCATTGTCTCAGCGCAGCATTGTCTCAGCGAGTTTCGTTAGCACGTCGATCCCGAACTTCACTGACTCTGTGTTCTTTCAATTTTCTTGTGCTTACCGAACCACGCTCGGCGACACCGTTAGCTATAGACGCTGTCACCCCGCTGAAACGGTACTTTTCCTAGTTACAAAACAGAGCGACCAATCACAACACGTAAATTGGCTGACTCAATATCAGCCTCACACTACAATTTCGATTCTTAGGAAATAGCTCAAGACGCACCAATACACACTCAATGTGTTTTTCATACAGACATTTCTAGCACACGCCGACACGGCGCCAAGAACTTCAAACTACTTATGGTTCGACATATTTATATATGTGTACATTACAAGCAACACAGGCGCACGTGCCAAAGCACAAGTCTCTAGTACTTGAAGCTCGAGTCTTCATATTTTGATTATAGTGTTAAATGAGCTTTATACAATTTAGTTTGTTGTTAACTTTGGATGTTACGTCAAAATGCACAGTCAGCAGATTGTGTGCTTGTGCGTTCGTCTGTGTGTGTATGTGTTGCTTAAATAAATATAAAAGTAAAGGAGAATGTGAGCGATTCGTGGGAATCGCTGTTCTTCTCAGAGTTCAGGGTATCCCCTAGTCGAGTGGTCTCGACAAGAGATTTCTTACTTTTTATACCCTGTACCCATTGAAAATGGGAAATCAGGGTACAATGTTTTTGTTGAAATGTATGTAACAGGCAGACAGAGATGTGGCAGACCCAATTGAATATATATATTCTTGATCAGGGAGAGAAGCCGAGTCGATTTAGCCCTGTCCGTCTGTCCGTCCGTCCGTCTGTCCGTCCGTATGTATGAACGCGTCGATCTCAGAACCTATAAGAGCTAGAGACTTGAAATTTTTATATAGGTTCCTGTATAGCACGAAAAAGGTGGGCTATCCAAGATATTGAGAACTCAATAAATTTGAGATAAACTTCTCCAACGTTAAGATATCATCGTACTAACTTGTTAGAAATTATGAATTAAATTTATTTTTCCGAACGGGGCAGGGTGAACAAAGCCAAATCTGCCACAAATGATGGAGAATTGGCAATATTATGGATATTGGGGAAGCTACGGTACACGAGAAAATAATATCTTTACTTAATTAATTTTGCTGTAATAGATATGAAACCAAACCTAAAGATAAAGAAGTTCCCCTGAACTCCGCATTTATATTTAAATGTACACAGTTTTGTATTACAAAAGAAACGAAGAATCAAATTAGAGTAAGTCAGAGAAAGTTCTCTGTTTAAAAGCGTTCGACGTTTTTCTTTTTTGGCTCTGAAATTTTTATACTTTTTCACGAAGTGTAAAAGTATATTGGTTTTGTACAATGTCCGTCATGCTGTCCGTCTGTCCGTGTGAACGCAAACCATTTCCACGCTATTGAAGCTAGAGAGTTGAAATTTGAAATATATACTCGTGTATACCCTTGTCAGATAAAGTGTCAAGATTTTCCAGATATGCTCACTAGGGGCGTGGCAAATCGGAAAATGCATTTTCCTGTATCTCAGAAACAGAAGGGCTAGAGAGTTGAGATTTGCAATGAACACTCGTGTCGACATCCCAAGATCAAAAAGCTATGGGGGATATATCTACGCCCATTGGGGGCGTGAAAAATCGGGTCAAACTGTATCTTCTACAGTTTTACTGTTACCATCCTATAAAGATCGCTCAAACAATTGTATGACCACGCCTACTAGGAGCGTGGCAAATCGGATATGATTATATAGTGATTTTACTAATTCTGTTATATTTTGAGCACTATTGATGCTAGAGACTTGAGATTCGGGTTAACATCCCACAATCTAAAAGTTATGGCGGATATATCTCCGCCCACAGGGTGCGAGGCAACTAATATCAGCTTATATCTCCCACAGTTTTAATGCGAGAAGCTTCAAATTGGATGATAAGTTACTGGAGACCTCCCATACCGATTCCCCAAAAATTATTGTTACGCCCCAAAAGAGGTGTGACTTACAGAAAAATACTTTAATTTTTTTTAATGTAAGCATCCAAACTTTACAGTTATATTCCTGAGCATCCACTCCATGCACATGCCAAAATTTCTAAGTCTATGGGCACTATATTAAAAAGAAAATTTTATTAACACAAAATAACCGCACCGGGGTTCGATCCCACACCTCTACGCTCGCCAACAAACTTCTATTTTTCAGAGATGCCACCTCTCTCATTTTTAAAGAGATGCCATCTCTCTCAATTTAGGTGCGTGTTTTTTCTAAGGTAAGGGTTCTAAGCTTCGATCCAAATTAAAACTGGCTGGCCACCTCCAATAAAAATTTTTAATCGGCAGCTAATTGAGCGGCGACAGTGGGGATTTAAGATTAATTTAAAAATAGAATGTTATAGATGCACCTATGGGGTGCTGGGACGTGAAGAGTATTTCGCTGTCGGTTGCGTCCAACGGCAACGTTCTTTTTTGGTGTACCTATTACCTATTTTAATTATTCAATGTATTGATTTTGGTGGATTTTAACTACTTGATATTGTTGTCATTTGTACAAAGGGTGAATCGCAGTTCTTTGTGTTATTTTGTGAAGTGCCTGTGATTTCAAGTTTGTGCAGTGTCGGTAATATTTTTTTTTTCTATTAATGCTTTTTTTGAGTAGTTTTAGTGTTCGCTTCGATGTTATTGCCCTGACTGAAACGTGGTTAAACTCGAATGTTCATAATATAGACATGATCGCTTGACACGTAGAGGTGTATGTGTCTTATTAGGTGTTAAATCTAATATCACCTCTGAATTGTTTATATTTTCTTCATCTCATGATATCGAGATTAAATGTTTACATATCCCCCCATCTTCTGATGTTCAAGTTAGGTGACTTTAATATACCTAACACTTCTTGGATATCTAATCCTAGTTCAAGTTCCCTGATTCCTACACTTGATCATTTTTCTTTGATGAATTACAATCGATTTCTATGTTTCAGATAAATTCAATTTCAAATCATGACGATATACATTACCCCACATGTCAGATATCTTTATCTATAAGTAGTCTTCCAATTTGCAATAAGGGCAATTTTGTTTTGCTCAATCATTTTATTGGTTTATGTTATATGATTCCGTTGATGTTAATTGTGCAACAATTATTTTCTTTAACACTTTATATTCTCTTCTTGATGAGTGGGTTCCTATGTGTTTCCCTTTGATTTTTCCTAATAAGCCTCCATGGTTTACTCAGACGCTTTCCAATCTAAGAAACATTAAGTGAAAATGTTTAAGAAATTTCAGAAAGTTTGGATCCATTATCAACTGATCGAAATATTGCGTAGTCAAATTTTCTTCTCGTTCCTATGAGAATTAGCTTAGTAATATCGATTTGTACTTCCTGTTAATTCAACTTAATTTTTCTATTCCTTGTAGGAAAACTAAACATTTTATGTATTATGCGCGAATTACAATAAATTATATCAGGTTATTTGCTCAGAACTCTCTCTTCCACTAATAAAATCCTTGGTTTTAGCTTTTCTTAGGGATAACCCTCAAAGTTTCCAATCTCGATGGTGAATAAATTGGTTGTTAGGGCATATCTTATCAATTAATTCATTTATAATTTTTATACCCTCAACCCATTGAAAATGGGAAATCAGGGTATAATGTTTTTGTTGAAATGTATGTAACAGGCAGAAGGAGGCGTGGCAGACCCCATAAAGTATATATATTCTTGATCAGGGAGACAAGCCGAGTCGATTTAGCCCTGTCCGTCTGTCTGTCTGTCCGTCTGTCCGTATGTATGAACGCGTCGATCTCAGAACCTACAATAGCTAAAGGGTTCAAATTTTTTTTTTGTAGGTCCCTGTATAGGGCGCGCATATCGAGTTTGTTTCAGAAAATCGATAACTTTATTAATTTTATTGTTATCGATTAAAAACGAAAAACTAAATTATGTTATAAAATTCTATTTAATTCATCTTTATAGCTAGAGTCTTCAAATTTTGCAAATTTGTTTAATTTTGGATGCCACGCCCCCTTCGCCTCAAATTTGTAACTCCCGTATATCAAATACTAAAGACTTGTGCTTTGGCACATACATATATATGAATGGCATGATCACGCCCAACAAGTTTAATCGAAATCGTTCGTCTAGAAAAAAAAAATTATTCAACATTAAAGCTCAACTAATTTAGGCATATTGCAGCCCAAGAGCAGTCAACTGCGCAGTTAGTAGAGCGGGTAGGTATTGCTTGCAATATACATGTAAATAAATATGTAAAATAAGCAAGTTTGGAATATCGGCTCCTCTCAGTATTCATAGTATTTCCTAATTTAATATGCGAGTATTTATACAAGGAGATACTTATACATACATATATGTGTATACATACACATATGTATGTATGTTTTACATTGTGCTTAAATTAATATATAAATATAAGTACCTCTAAAAATTAAATAAATTTCAACTTATTTTACTTGTTTTATATTTATTTTATGTAGTTTCGATTTTTGTTAAATTTTTGATACCGGCTACAAATTTCTCCAAATATTTAAATTGAGGTTAGTTGTACCACTAACCATATAACACATAGATATAACACGCAGAGCACTAAAATTCAATGAATTCCCACAATGACGAGACAGCCCCAGGCAAATTCTCCGAATTCGCTTTACTTTTTGCTGCGAGCAGCGGGTACTCTGTGACAAGAAAATCAGTGCTCTGCGAGCGCTCGTTCGGTAATGGTCCATTTGTATATAAAGCCCTTCTATGCAACCATGTATGCTTATTTTCTGATCTCTTCTCTCTCATATATTTTTATTATCTGCTCTCTTCTCTCTTCAATATATATATGTAAGAACTCACCAGCAGCAGCACACCAAAATTGAAATTTGCTCGCTGAGGCTTCATTTTTCCTCTCTCGACAGTAGAGTATACCAAACTTTTGAAAATGTTTGTCATGGCCATGCAAAATGTTGACATTTTTATTATTATTTATAAAAAGGGTATGGAAGTGTGAGGCTCATACGAAGAATATGTTTTCGCGACGAGCATGCACACACACTATCAGTACTTACCGTTAGAGCAGCTCACATGTATGAGCATTTGTGTGCCTCCATGCGAAACTTTAGCTGCAAGTGGAAATTGTAGAAATCCAATGCGTGTGTGCCTGGGGCTGTCTCGTCATTGTGGGAATTCGCTGAATTTTAGTGCTCTGCGTGTTATATCTATGTGTTATATGGTTAGTGGTTGTACTCAAAGACGAGAAATGAATAGGGTTGCATTTTAAAAAATTGAGGAAAAAAAGCAAACAGTCTTCCCATACATGTGTACACATACACAGATACACATTGAATTGCTCGCATCTAGAAAATTCTAAGACTCGCAAGTTTTAGTGTGCATATTTCCAATAGATGGCGCTATGATTTGCGAATTATCAGCTGCTTAGTTGAATCGAAACATGGATGGCGCTATTGGCTAAACAATTGAAAATTAATTGAATTTAATTTTCTGTGCGTTTATACTAAATGCTAATTATGCAGTAATTTAAAAAGCGCAGATAGCACGGGGTTCAGGGTATCTCCTAGTCGGGACGCCCGACTAGAGTTTTCTTACTTGTTACATTTATCATTGTATATGTATAGTTACAGTTAATCTTCTTTTAATTTTGTTTTTAATTTACCATTAATGCTTCTATCATCGATTTCTTTAGTCCAATAATATCACTGACCATACAGGGCTGTGAATTGGTGCTTAGCTGGCCGGACTGACAAATAAAATACCCCAACGGATTATTGATATGTTGAAATGTTGATGTGTTTTTAGGCTATAAACAAATTTGTTTAGTTTTTATTTAAGTTGACTCTAGTTTTGTCAATTATCTTTCTTAATAATAAATAAATAAAGTACTCAAGTTAAGACTGCTCAAGTAGAAGCTACCCTGAATCCTGCGAAGTGCCGATACTGCTAACTGCGCAGTTTCGGCAGTGACTGCGCTTGGCTTGTAATATATTCGATTATTGGGAATTTGATGTTTAATAACTTTTTATTCTTATACACGAGGTATAAGTATATTGGTTTTGTGTAATGTCCGCCATGCTGTCCGTACGGCTGTCTTTATGTACGCAAACCATTTCTACGCTATTGAAGCTAAAGACTTGAAATTTTAAATATATGTTCGTGTATCAACAGAAACAAATACGTCAGATAATATGGGTGTGACAAATCGAAAAATGCATTTTTTATATCTCAGAAAGACTACTTTTAGAAAGGCTACACAATTGAGATTTGGTATGTACACTTGCGATAACATCTACGCCCATTGGGGTCGTGGCAAATCTTATATTTTGAGTACTATTGAAGCTTGAGACTTGGTATATAACCTGTGGTTATCATCCCAACATCGAAAAGTTTTGGTAGATATATCTAGACCTTCGGGGCATAGCCATTTTAAGGGTTTATAACTCCTAATGCTTTTGCGCTAGAAGCTTCAAAATTCGATGTTAAGTTACTGGTGAAATGCTTGTGACTTACAAAAATACGCCTAATAATTTTTGTATTTTTTTAATGTAAGAATATTTGTACTTGATGGTGTCTGCCTCCTTTTGCCTCACATACATTTTTCGTCCAGAATTATGAAAAAGCGGATTTCAAATACTAAAGAGTTGTACTTTGGCAAATACACATACATACATACGTATATGAATAATATTATACAATATATATATTGTATATTCCACTAATTGTCCCAAATTTTTATACCCTGAGCCCATTGAAAATGGGAAATCAGGGTACAATGTTTTTGTTGAAATGTATGTAACAGGCAGAAGGAGGTGTGGCAGACACCATAATTGCCAAAAATGTCCTAACAAAAGGGTCCAGTCTACAACCGTTTCGAGAGCAACTTGTGGTCTTCACCAAATCAACTAGCCGCCAATGCTTTCAGTTGAGTACTAATCTTTATTGCCATTTCGAGCATATATATCGCACTTTCCTAATCGAATAGCAAGTTAAAAAAAAAAAAAACAAATAATGGAATCAAACCCCGGAACAAAGCTCCCTAGAAAAACATATATTAGGCAAACAAGTAAGAAAAGTTTAGTCGGAGGTGCCCGACTAAGAGTACTCTAAACTTCAACCTACGAGGATGGACTTTCTTCATCAAACTTTCATTAATTATGTCATTCATATGTGTGAATTTGCCAAAGAACAAGTCTCTAGTATTTGAAACGGGTGTTGTGCAAATTTGAGGCAAAGAGGGCGTGACATCCAAAATTTAACAAAATCAAAAATTCTATTCAACACACATGAAACTAAAAGCAAGATTTGAAAGCTCTACTTACAAAGATGAATTAGATGAATTAGCTGCAATAAATACGGTTGATATTAATATAAAATGAAAAAGAGATCTACAAAACTGAAAACTGCTCTACATTTATTTACTTTGTTTTTATTGTATTATATATATAACGATTTATATTATATAACGATTAAGAATTGACTGTGTAGTTTCTTTTAAGGAAAGATTTTATAACTTTTTGATTTCTAATAGAATATTTTGGAATATCGACTCTTACATTTTTTAATAGTATTAATATTTTTTTTTTGTTACAGATTGACAGTATTACAGTCGATTCTTCTTCAAGCTTGGAAATATTAGGAAGAGTTGCAACGTTGGAAGTTGAAAATAAGGAAATTAAAAATATGGTTTCAAATGTTTCTCAATTGTACAATGGTATTTTGAAACGCATTTCTATAATCGAAAATTACATAACAAACATAAGTAACTAACATCACATATTATCAAAAACATTATACCCTGATTTCCCATTTTCAATGGGTTCAGGGTATAAAAATAGTGATGTGTTGATGCGAAAAGTCCTGCCAAATTATGTGTAAGTAAAAGTATAAGGAAAATATTGAGATATACACAAAATTTGATGATTTATTGTTAAATAAACACTTGATTTTAAGTTCTAAGAAAACAAAATGAATATGATACAAAAACATGGATTTGGATGCTGAAAGAACTTAGTAAACTTCTGTTGAACAAAAAATTATTATGGTTTATACGTAATTTTTATGAAAAAATGAGAAAAAGCTCGTTCATATGTTAATATTGCTTTGTTAAAACACCTCAATAAAAAACCTCAATAAAAAATTAAAAAAAATTAAATATGTTTATATTATACGTAAATATTGGTTTCCAAATATAATCTATGTATGTACATATTCTGAAGCTTTAGTGTTCAACTCGAAGAGTATGAGAAATGGTTAATTATACCCTGGACCCATTGAAAATGGGAAATCGGGGTAAAATTGTTTTTGTTAAAATGTATGTAAAAGGCAGAAGTAGGCGTGGCAGACCCCATAAAGTATATATATTCTTGATCACATGATCACGCCCAACAAGCTTGATCAAAATCGTTCGTCTATAAAAAAGTTATTAAATAACATTGGCATACAAATAGCAGCCCTAGCACAGCTGACGCAGCGATTTGCGCTTGTGTGTATTGTTTGTAATGTACTTACATATATATACATATATATATCTAAAAGATACGCAGAATGCTCGGAATAAAAGTTCTTCGCAAGGTTCAGGGTATCCCCTAGTCGAGCGGTCTCTACTACAGTTTTCTTGAATTGAATATTCGTTGTTATTATGCTTTTTCACGAAGTGAAATAAGTATATTGGTTTTGTGCAATGTCCGTCATGCTGTCTGTCCGACCATCCGTCTGCCCGTATGAACGCAAACCATTTCCACGCTATTGAAGTTAGAGACTTGAAATTTAAAATATATACTCGTGTATACCTTCGTCAGATAAAGAGTCAAGATTTTTCCGATACGATCACTAGAGAGAACTATGGCGGATATATCTACGCCCATTGGGGGCGTGTCAAAAAGATCAAACTGTATCTTCTACATTTTCAAAGCTAGAATGCCAAAATTTGGCACGTGGCTTAATGTTACGATCCTGTAAAGATCGCCAAAAAGGGTGAAGGGCGAACGTATCCTGAGCACGTTCGGGGTACTAAGGAAGCTCGTTTGTGACAACGGAGTGCAATTCGCAAGTTAATTAATTAAATTTTATTCTTGCTTGTTGGCCAAAGCAAAATCAAATCTGTATTTTCCAACTCTGAAATTTTATGTTGTTGGTTTAGCGGAGATGGTATCTTCACAAGGTCTATCACTTCTTGTGGAAGGTTTTCTTTTCACTTTTTTGTACCTTTGACTTAATTATATATATGATAAAAGTGGATCTGGGGAATAGAAGGCCCTATCAAAGACATTAGTCATATTGCTCAATAGTTTTTTTGTGTCATGAGATTTTCCATAGTTTTCTGTTTCGTACTTTTAAAGCACTTCCTCCCAGACATCCAATCGGAACTAAGGATACTATTTGCCAGCCGTGAATTAACATTTTGTGGACCCTTTGTGATACCTGAGTTATGTGTTTATGTATGTATAATCAAAATATTATTTTACAAAATACATTAAATTTTAAATATCAACCGAATACTGAGATGAAATAGTGATTTATTTATATTATGAATCTTGATGTACTGCTGTTTTGTTAGATAATTTTCCAATATGAATTCCAATGCTTCTTCAGGAGTAAGAGGAATCAACTTTTCGGCAATCATTGATTTCCTTCTTCTTCACTGGCAACTTTCAGTACCTTCACTAATTCATCGTCTGTGGCTTTCTTCACAGAAAATGATGCGAAATGCAATAAATGACGCTTGGAAAATTCATTGTTTGACGCAAGGTTCGATGCTAATTATACCCTGAACCCATTGAAAATGGGAATTCAGGGTATAATTTTGTTGTTGAAATGTGAATGTATGTAACAGGCAGAAGGAGGCGTGGCAGACCCCATAAAGTATATATATTCTTGATCAGGGAGACAAACCGAGTCGATTTAGCCCTGTCCGTTTGTCTGTCTGTCCGTCCGTCGGTCCGTCTGTCCGTATGTATGAACGTGTCGATCTCAGAACTTACAATAGCTAGAAACTTCAAATTTTTTTTGTAGGTCCCTGTGGAGGGCGCGCATATCGAGTTTGTTTCAGAAATTTGATAACTGTTATCGTTTTATTTTTATCGATTAAAAACAAAAATCTAAATTCAGCTATAAAATTCTATCTAATTCATCTTTCTAGCAAGAGTCTTCAAATTTTGCATTTAATGTTATTTAGGCCATACGCAATTTCGGTTTTTATTAAATTTGGGGTGACCTAAATGGTCAACATGAATGGTATTGAACGGGAAGGGGACTTTGGGGATGTTGTGGAGATGAGCGTTCTTGCCCTGCATAGAGGAAGAATAGTAGATGCACTTTAGACAGTTACAAATAAAATTATCTACCTGCAACTTCATGTACGGAAACCAGTATTGATCCCTAATTTGCGTACAACACTTCTCCGAGGCTAAATGACCTAATTTTTTGTGTACTGTCCTTATCACACTCCGATTCATCTCCGCAGGAACATACAACTGCAGCACCCCATGGGGCAATCGACGGTACATAACACTGTCAATCAGCTGTAACCCAGGCACGTCATGATCTTCAACAACATTACGAAACTTAACAACGCCAGGATCTCTAGTCTACTCAGGGCATCAACGTGGGGTATATTCACCCTATGAAGACAATTGTATAATTAGTTTTCCAACAAGAGCGCCCAGCGCGATTTTTTCACGGAAGATTCCCCATTCCTAAGAGTCAATGATAAAGAGTTGCAATTAGTTACAATTTTGAAAGGAATGAATTTGAGGTACGTCTCGAAACGCTTCAGGGTGTATATACGGCTAACATCTCTAACTCATAACTCATGCTTCTGGAGGAACATCGCACCAAACCTTAAGACTGACGGCAGAGTGCCGGCGAGAAGCGATGTGATAATATAAAGCGATAATGAGCGAGAAAGCTCTGCACGCATATTTACATGTAATCGCTTATCTCATGTCAGAGTGCGGAAAGTGAAAAATGAAGAGAGTTGCGAGAAAGCTATTCTGAATCGCTTTATCGCATGATATCGCTTTGGTCATTCGTATAATTTTGTTGCATATGAGCTTAAATTTCAGTTATTTGGGATGAAGTATGTTTTGTTTCTGCAATTCTACATACACCTCGCTTTGCGTTGTTCTGGTTTTCGTTTTTTTCGAAGTTGCGTCGCTGATCAATTAGCATTTTGCGTCTTTATCGATCGATAATATTAAAATTAAAATAGTTATCGATTTCTTAAGCAAACTCGATCTTTCCATGCTATTCACGAACATACATAAAAATTTCAAGTCTCTAGGTCTTATAGGTTCTAAGATCGACGCGTTCATACATAGGGACAGACGGACAGACGGACATGGCTATATCAACTCGGCCTATCACCCTGATCAAGAATATATATACTTTATGGGGTCTGCCACGCCTCCTTCTGCCTGTTACATACATTCACATTTCAACAAAAACATTATACCCTGATTTCCCATTTTCAATGGGTTCATGCCAGGAAATTAACTGAAAATTATATAAAGGAGGCAGAAAAGAAAATTGGAGAGAACTGATACAAATGCCTGAGACGATTGGAAGAAACGGAACAGAAAGAGTAAGAGAGAAAAATAATAAAGAAAGGAAAAGAAAATAGAACGTGTATTTTTCTTATTGCTCATTTCTAAGCATTAACTAAAAAACTAACCTAACACCCAAAAGGTGACCTCGCTTTGCGTAGTTCCGGTTTGCGTTTTTTTTTTACGAAGTTGCGTCGCTGATCAATTAGCACTAATTTTCATTTTGCGTCGTTAGATTTCGATGTTTCGTTGACCAAGAGCCGGTATATTTTATTTAAAAGCGACCCTAACAGCGAAAAGAGTCTTAAAGTGTGCCGGGCGATAGCTGCGAATATGAATTGCTACAAGGAAATGTATTTGACGCTAAATAAACAAGTAAGAATGCTCTAGACAGACAGATGGACAGTCAGACGGACAGGGCTAAATCAACTCAGCTTCTCTTCCTGATCAAGAATATATATACTTTATGGGGTCTGCCACGCCTCCTTCTCCCTGTTACATACATTTCAGCAAAAACATTATACCCTGATTTTCCATTTTCAATGGGTCCAGGGTATAAAAATAATCGATTGATCAAATGATTAAAACCTAAAATTGAACATTAATTCGGTATCAGGTATCCAATAAAAGCTCTGCTGGTATCGAAGTGATCATAAGGAAGCAATACCGACAATATATGATATATAGTAAACAGTGCACATCACCTGTCAGTCATTGGCGACGTTAGGTTTTAACTAAAATACAGGAGCTTTAATTTAAGAATTTGTGTTTGTTACAGAATGCCAGCGACTCGTGGTGGGCCCATAAGTCAAACCCAGCTTTTCCAGTAGATGAGCCGTCACGTACATATGCTTCCTTGACTTTCATTTCTGTCTGGAAGCTCAACTATTTCCTTTCGTATGTCCTTCGTGACAGAATTTTTTGAAGTCTAGATCCAGCAAAGTAGTTGTTCTTAGCATTGGGATTATTTGAGCAATTGATCGATTAATGTTTCAATTAATCGAAGTTCTTTTCGTGCCATCTCTAGCTATGACCACTAACCAAATAACACATATGTAGATACTTCATGTCGAACAATGAACATCACACAAGCACATATTTTGCGCGCATGATTTTTGGTGTTCGACATGGAGTATCTATGTGTGACATGGTTAGTAGCAATGACTAAGACCGTTGAAATTTAATAAAAAAAAATTGTCTGACCTGTAATAAGCTTATTAACAGGATCGATTAATGTAGATTATACTTATTTATTACGATGATTATTTCTCCGATCGAGTAGACACATCTGCTCTCTCAAAGCGTCACCGAAAGAAGACAACCATTCTCAGCCGATTCAGAGTCGCATATCGATGTACATTCAAAATACTACAGCGTTGCTTAAAACTACTTATCGATATTTAAAAACATTAAAACTGTGAACCGCCATAAAAACAGCAGAAAGAACACGAGATTGTTCTATTTTCTCAGATTAGATTTTAATCCCTGTTATATCGTCTGCGTCAGTAACGGAAAAGACGGCAAAACGAGCACAGTGTGCCCGTCCTACGATTCCTCGATCATCCACATTTTCACGGTAGATCTTAAATACTAAAATACTAACTCTAATTCTTCACAATATACTTATTATAATATCGATAAGTTCGAATACTTTACAACTCTTACAAACGCCGAGCAATTATAACACCTCACTTCTGCCAGGGGCACATCCGCTTGCCCGGCGGGCTACCTGGTCGTCACTGCGGTCCTAGGCTGCTGACGCACTGTGGCAGCCTGCTTTGACGACTCGGTTCTTCAGATCCGGCACGGTGCGGGCAGCGTTTAGCATGCCCACGGCAGGCGACTCTTCCCGCAGTCCGTCGATTATGAGATCGACCAGCTATCCTTCAGGGATTGCCTGATGCATGGCAATCTCTTGCATTTCCAATGCGTACCAAAGGAATCTCTCTCCCGGCTGGCGGTGACGGCTTCGCAGGGCGGCACATACCTCCAAGCTACTGCGCGCACGCCCAAACTCCTTCCGCAGGACGACCTTCAGGTCGTCATAGCGATGTACGGTGACCGTGCGCAAAACCACTGCCGCCGTCCCCGCCAGTATGCGTCGGCATGCCACCAAACGCATCCTCTCATTGAGGCACAACAAATCACAAGCGTCCTCCAGATCATTGAGCCACTTGTTGACATCATACGCACTGTCGCCCGAAAATCAAGACAGAATGGACTCAATCATTCCAACGTCAGCGAACTGCGGGGTAGGAGCTTCGTTGCCGGCCAGCAGCCTTTTGAGGGCAGCTATCTGGCACTGTAGTTCTAGGGCCTCCTTCTGCCTTCGCAGCTCCTCCAGAAGCGAGTCCTGCTCAGCCAACTCCACCAGTCGGCTAATTTGGGACACCGACGGCGGGACCGAGCCTGGCTGTAGACCTGCAGCGAATTGGCAGCATTTCCGAATTGTGTTTTGGTCAAAAAGGGAGAGATTTACAGACTCTAGAGAGGTTAATAAGGTTACTAGGTGTGATGCATATCCTTTGCCTCTTATTGACATCATTATAAGTCGCTTACCACTTGCTCGTTTTATTACCGGTCTAGATATGAAACATTAAAGTTTGGCAATATGCAAATTTCTTTAATGAAAATAAAAAATCGCTTTCGCTCCCGAGCACATACTCGGCAAAAGAGATATACGCAAAAAACAAAAAAAAAAAAAAAAAACAACCCTCATCCGAAGACCGATTCAAATAAGAAACCAGTAAGAGTGCTCTAGTCGAGACTGCTCGACTAAGAGATCGCCTGAACCACGCGAAGAAACACATAGACGCACGCACAAGCACACAGTCTGCTAACTGTGCAATTTGACTCAACAACTCAGTTCTGTCTGCAAGGCGCCGATAATATGAGATACTACATGTTAATTAACTTTCTTCTAGACGAATGATTAAGTATGTACATGTATACATGTATACATACATATGTATGTATGTACCAAAGCTCAAGTCTTTAGTACTTGAAATACGCGTTTTACCAAATTGAGGAGAAGGGGGCGATGCATCCAAAATTTAACAAAAACCGAAATTGTCTAATGCTCAAATTACACTAAATACAAAGAAGACTCTAGCTACAAAGATGAATTAGATAGAATTTTATAACTAAATAAAGATATTGGGTTTTAATCGATAACATTAAAGATATGAGAGTTTTCGATTATTTGAAAAAAAAAATCTCGATCCTTTCGTGCTATACACGAACCTGCCAAAAAAATTGAAGTCTATAGCTCCTATATGTTCTGAGATCGACGCGTTCAAACATACGGACAGACAGACAGACGGGCTAAATCGACTCGGCTTCTCTCCCTGATCAAGACTATATATATTTTATGGGGTGTGCCAGGCCTCCTTCTGCCTGTTACATACATTTTCACAAAAACATTATACCCTTTTTTCCCATTTTCAATGGGTTCAGGGTATAAAAAGCGTTCTTGCTCAGAGCGAGAGCGGAATATTTTCTGTTTTTCGCTCCTGCTTTGACCATGAGCGTAAAGAAAAAAGCGCTCAACTGTTATTTGCGAACTCTGATATAAAATGTTGCGATTCGAATTATGTAAAGCTGCTCAAACTCAATTTCGGTTATTGGATCGAGTAATTCTTGCTCGTTTACGTACCCGAGTGTTTGTGTATTTGGATGAACTTCTTGTTTTGTCTGATTCGCAATTGTTGTACCCACAATAAAAAACTTAATTTGGTATGAAAGAAATTGCATATTTAGTATTTATAATCGTAAATGGACAAAAAAGAATCAACCCCGATAAAATCAAGGCCATTAGTGAATTTCCAGTACCTACCACCGTGAAACACCTAGGTCGATCTTTAGGTTTATCAGACTGGTATAGGCGGTTAATAGAAAACTACGCTATAGTCAGTTTCGCCTTGACGTGTTTTAAAAACAGAAAAAATGTATACAATGGAATTCAGATGCACAACAATCCTTTGAATCTTTAAAGTCTAGCTTGACAGCATCACCTATTCTTATAACACCGGATTTCTTTAAATCATTTGTTTTACTTTGCGACGGAAGCATGTATGAAGAAGGTTGTGCTTTAGCTCAGGAACGGGATGACATTGAGTTGCCCACAGCATGTATGTATGTCCGAAAAACTATCAAAAGCTCAACGTAATTATTCTGTTATGGAATTGGAATATTTAGCAGTCATCAAAAGCATTAAAGGTCAAGAATTCGTAGGGATAACGTATCATGCTGCACTGAAATAGCTAATGCGATAAAAAGATTTATTTGGTAGACTGGCATGAAGCTACGAACCTTTTCATTCAACATTTGGCACAGAAAAGGCTCGCAACTTTGGGTTTCATCAACTTTGGTAGGTTTTGCAACAAGCACATGACGCACCAGCACAGCACATTGTGGCATCTGCAAAACTGTTGAAAAGCTAAAAAGATATTTTTTTAGTCCAGAATGGTTAGTCAAATTCGGCTACTACTAAAAGTCCAAACGCAATTCCGAAACCTGCAATGGGTAAACCCTTTTCATCGGATAGGTTCTTTCAAAAATTGTATATTGATCTTTTAGGTCCCTATCCACGGTCGTAAAACAATAATATTGGTATTCTTATTGTCGTTGATTATTTCACGAAATTTCATTTCGTATGTCCGCTTAAGAAGTTCACGGAGTCCAAAGTTTGCGAATTTCTAGACATTTCTAGAAATGCACGGCCATTTATTCGCCGCAGGCTATTGCCAACGAGCGATTAAATAGGTCAGTTTTAGCCGCAGTAAGAGCCTACATTGCTCTATGGTCCAAAAGACAGTTTTTTTTCACATAAAGTCGAAATTATTATGTTCAGAATACTAAAAATATAATTTATATTATAATTATATTCGTAGATTACGCGTCGGCAGTAGCACGACGCTAATCAAGCAGATGGACATACAGTGTACGAATAACGGAGACAGAACAACAACCACACCAACAAGTCATAATGCAACAAACGGTACAAGTGCGATAAATGTGCTAAGAAACACCAAAGTATTAACTGTCTTAAAGAAAAGAGTGAACCAGCTATTTGCGCCAACTGTCAAGAAAATCACGCTGCCAGCTACAAAGGCTGCAGAATCTACCAGGACATTACCAAAAAAAAAAGTCAAGCGTACTCAATAGCAGGCCAGCACTATCGGCTAACAGCCTAACATTAAACATTCCAACAAACCCTAATCACAAAAGTACATATGTACACAAATCAAGCTAGCTATGCATAAGCACTGAGAGGTGAGACTGTAATACAAGAAAATCAGTATTAGATAGAATTGAACAACTACACTCTGCGAAATTAGATTAAAGACAGTTGCATTTTGCAGATACAACTGGACAAAAAACAATTTGAATAATATGACCTTCTATTATTTTATTTAGCTTTTCTAGACCTTAAATTTCTATTGAAAATGGGAATTCAGGGTATAATGTTTTTGTTGAAATGTATGTAACAGGGAGAAGGAAAGAAAATCTAAATTCAGCTATAAAATTCTGATTAATCTTTTTAGCTAGAGTCTTCAAATTTTGCATTTAGTGTTATGTAAGCCTTACGCAATTTCGGTTTTTGTTCAAATTTGTAACTCCCGTATATCAAATACTAGAGACTTGTGCTTTGGCACATACATACATATGAATGACATGATGATGCCCAACAAGTTTGATCAAAATCGTTCGTCTAGAAAAAAAGTTATTAAACATTTAATTTCCCATAGCATTGTCATGCAAAGCAGCCAAACAACAGCTGACGCACCGACTTGCGCTTGTGTGTGCTTGCGCCTGTGTATGTGTATGTGTATGTTTTGCTTGTAATGAACGTACATATGCTTGTGTATATAAAAGAAACGAAGAATGCTTGGAATAGCGGTTCTTCGCAGGGTTCAGGGTATACCCTAGTCGAGCGGTCTCGACTAGAGTTTTCTTTCTTGGCCGTTAGCTCGACTAGCACCGTTGACAATCAAATGCAAGTTTATTTTCTGATCTGAACGGAATTGGCTAAGCTTGGCACATGAAAACAGCGTCCTTGATCGGCAATTATTCTGTTTGGTACTCCAAATAACGATGCAGCCGTTTGAACCACATTTATGCAGCTTTCACTATCTAATTTAAGGGTAGGTAAACATATTTGGTAAATGCATCCACTTGAACGATAACATACTCTTTCTGATCACTTTTGCCGCTTAATTTACCTGTTATGTCCATGTGAATAGTGTGCCAAGGAATGTTAACTTTCGGAATTGGATGCAATTCTGCTTGAATTTGTCCTGAGGTTGATTTGGACATTTTACACGTCATACAGTTGTCCACAAATTGTCTAACATATTTTAACCTTTGTTCAAACCAGTAAAAGAATTATAGAATCGTGAACTTGGTTTATAACAGACCATCTAAAAGCACGTGGCACTACTGCTAAACAACGTGTTCTACCGTTTCTCTGTATTTTTCGGTAAAGAATTTCCGCGCTTAGTTCATAGGTTTTTGCAGTATCTTCAGAAAGAGAAAAATCTTTTAATTTTGTGACAATTTCGGCTATCTCCGAATCTTGACACTGTTCTGCAATAAGCCAGTTGCTCGAGATCTCCGCCAAGTTAACTTTTTTTCAATTACCTTCGCAACAGAAGATTTTTTTAAAATGGGGTTTCTTGATAAAAAAAAATCGACATGTGCCATTCTTTTGCCCTCTCTATACTGAATATCGAATGTAAATGATTGTAAAAAAAGCCCGCCAACGCTGTGCTCTGGGAGTCTTGCTTATTTCTAATATAATAATGCCGAAATTGTTTAACAGCGTTTACTGTTGTAAACGCTGTTAAACATTAAAGTTTCCAACTCGAATGAGTGGTATGTTGATTCTGCAGGGGAAGTAGTTTTACTATAGTATTCTACTACATGAGGTTTGTTGTTAATTTTATGTAACAAAATTGCACCGTAGCCAATGCAGCTTGCATCTGTATGCAATTTAATTTCATAATTTGGGTCAAAGATAACAAGGACAGGTTTATCGGTGAGTATAGAAATTACGTTCTTCCGTATTTGCTCATGTTCTGTTTTCCAACAGAGCCTATTTTTGTCTGAAGTTTAGAAATATAATGGTTTCGTCAACTGTGAAAATCCCTTAATAAACTGTCTGAAATGCGATGCTAACCCAATAAATTGTCTTAGTGGTGTAACTGACTGTGGAGGTGGAAGAGCAGTTAATGCTTTAATTTTCTTTGGGTTTGGACGAATTTCACCAGCACTAATATCGTAGTCTAAAAATTGGACAGATGATTTTAAGAAGGAAAACTTTGTAATGTTAAATGAAAATCCAGCCTCCGTAAGAACATTTAACACAATCTGTAATCTTTCTAGCGCTTCAGATTTTGTGGAAGCAATTATCATTATGTCGTCCATATAGACAATGACAATGTTTGCTAAATCTCCTAAAGCCTGTATAGCTAGTCGTTGAAATACCGACGGTGCGTTTCGAAGTCCGAATGGCATAGATAAAAATTCGTACTGGGAATCTGAGAGTACTCGCCATATCCAAGCATGTTAAATAATAAACTAATTGAAGTCTATTTATTTGATCTTTTATAAGTGGCAACGGGTATCTGTCAGCCACCGTATTTGAGTTTAACTCTCTATAATCAACGCAGAGCCTATCCGAACTATCCTTCTTTTTTACTAATAATATGGGGCTAGCATAAGGTGAACAGATGGGTCTAATTATGTTGCACTGCAGTAGTTCGTCAACTTTATTTCGAACTAAATCTCGTTCACATGGACTCAATCGGTATGGTCTCCTTTGAACAGTTTTCCTTGGATCAATTAGTCTAATTTTCATTTCACCAATTTTTACTTTAGTACATGGAATACCTGTTATAAAAGAATTTGAATTTGAGTAGTTTGTCAACAGTGCCTGCAACTTAATTTTATCTTTCCCCTCATGTTCAGTATCAATGTCGGCTGACTCTTTGCCGGTACATAAATTAACTATTTTAGTTCTTACAATCTTAAATTGATTTGAAGAAACGACAATATCAAAATCCGGATTTAGTATTTCTCTGCTGATAACAATTTCGCTTTGCATTTGATCGTCTCCTATTACATAAAACATAGACTCTCTAGTTATCATCAATTCTTACGTTACCTAATATTTGTACAGAACTACACATTCCACTGTTCCCTATGCCTTTTAACATAGCAATGTTCGTAAATCGTTTTCCAGAGAATTTGTACTAAGCTTTTCTTTCATAAGTCGCTCAAGTCTAAGGTTATTTAAAAAAATGTTCTCTATATCCAGATATCTATTGAGTACTGCAACGCTGCACTGTTCCACTTGTTTTTCCCGGGTGACGGTCTTCTTGTCACTGGGTATTTGACCCAACTCTCCGCACTTGTAGAAAGTTACACTTGGTTTTTCACGATGATGAACATCTTGCCTGCTGCGTTGTGCATTGCCATTTGTAAAGGGGGTTTGTTGCTGATTTAGTCGGCAATCAATCATTTTATGGCCCAGTTAGCCGCAAAAATTACACTCTATCGATGATTGTTTTTTGTCTTTTTGGGTTAATGTCAATTTGCTGCTCTATAAGTCCACCTTTTCTCTTAGTAAAAGTGAACGCTTTCAGTTCGGACTGCAACTCGTTTCTGGTTCGAACATTAGATGTAAAGCTTAAACGCTGAAAGCGAGCATCACAACTTGCCAGCAACGCAAGCGTCACAGGCACAGCGATTTCTTGTTTCCATTTGGCGCCATTTCGTCGATAGTTATGTATCCATACGGCTTGCGTGGAGTGCAAGACTCTCGTCGTCAGTTGGTCGACTTGACAACATATTTATAAACATGGTAGCTGGTGTTTCTATAGTGACAAACCGCTATATGAACCGTTCTTTAAACTCGGTCCAGGTGATATCAGCGTAACACACATGAGAAAGCCATTGTGAAGCGCTTCCCTCTAATGCTGAACTTAGGGCCACGACCAGAGCACTGCCTTTTAATGACTTTTCTTGTAGAATAATTTCTACGGTATTACACCATGATAAAGCGTTGGCGCCAGCGATGTCTGGGTTGAATTTCGGCAGTTGCACCGATTTGCTCTGCCCTGCGTCAGATGCCGTGGTTTGTAAAGCCCGCACTAGTTCAATTAGATTTCTTCTACAATTCCATGATAGTACGCCATGGTCCATCTAGAGACGCACAATTCTTGTGCGCGTCTTCCGCCGAACAACACTTAGCGTCAACGACAGAACGCTGGCGCCCCGCTAAAACCGTTTTTCTAAAACTACAAAATGCAAACAACCAATCACAGCTCAATTAGAAGCTGATACAATATTTCCATAATAATGAAATTACTATTCTTGTGAAATACCCAAAAACACACACTCTCTCAAACGTACGCACCGACATATGTATATATATTCATGATAAGAGAGACAAGTCCAATTGGTTAAGTACGTATGTACATTTTTATAGAACAATACGGTTTTCCCCATTTTTAATATGTTCAGAATATACAAATTTGGATACTTACATTCCTAATTTTTGATATCACGCTTCAAAAGATACGTAATAATAATTTTTGATAGAGGACGCCGCCAATAACTCAACATAACATTCTATATAGTAGAAGATACAAGCTCATACGGTTTGCCGCGCCACCTGTCGTTGTAGCTCTATCCGTCATAGCTTGGAATGGTAACCCGAGTATATATACCACGTCTTAAGTCTCTACTATGGTATCAACAGTGCAAAAAATATAAAAAGTTTGAAAAATCATTGATTTCTTGATTTCTTTCGATACAATATACTCATTCACAAATATTACATTCATCATTACTGAATATTGTAAACTTTATTCAAAATCTAAATACAAACAGTGTTTTCATGTTCTTATAAGAGGTGTATACATATATGTAAATATAATATTGTTTTAAATTTATCACACCTTAGCCAGATACCATACTGTTTTCAGAAAATAATAGTTCATTGGTTTTACAAAAATTTATAATAAAAGCAAATATTAACACCAAAATTAAACATTCAACATTGCTTTGCTTTTGTTATTGATATTTAGAACGTCCTTAAAATTAGTACAAAAATTACCTATTTCTAGATAAAGAAGTTTCTTGTTCACAATTTTCAAGGTTTTGAGATTCAAGTCGAGAATTATTTGGCGCACCTAAAAGATTTAAGAAAAAAATTACCTTATAGTTTTATTTATAAAAAAGTATATATATATATATATATATATATATATATATATATATATATATATATATATATATATATATATATATATATATATATATATATATAAATAAATTGTTAATTAAACACGGTTTTAACTCCATTCTAATTTCCAAGTGCATAAATATTATTAATCAAGTAAGTTTTAAGTTGGTGGAAAGAGAGAAGGTATCCTAAACACCAGTCCTGAACTCTGCGTGAACCGTTATTCAGTACTATGGGAAATTAAATGCTTAATAGCTTGTAGACGGACTTTCATAATCAAACTTTCAGAGCGTGATCATACCATAGATAAGTATGTGTTTGCACAAATCACAAGTCTCTAGTATTTGAAATACGTGTTTTGAAAATTTGAGGCAAGGCATCAAAATTTAACAAAAACCGAAATTGTCTAAGGCTCAAATAACACTAGAAGCAAAATTTTAAAACTTTAGCTAAAAAGATGAATTAGATAGAATTGCCTACCGATTTTCGGAAACAACCTCGATATGCGCGCCCTATACAGGGACCTACATACAAAATTTATTGTCCCTAGCTCTTGTAAGTTCTGAGATCGTCGCGTTCATACATACGGACATGGCTACATCAACTCAGCTCGTCTCTCCGATCTAGAATACAGTAGAATCCGGTTATAACGACACTCAAGGGACCGAAGATTTTACGTTGGTATACCCGGAAGACGCTCTAACCAAAAGCGAGAAAAAAAAAACACTTTTAGAAAAAAACAGAAAAACTAGAAATTTTACGGGACATCTCATGGAATAGTAACTCTAAGCATTTGTGTGACTTCGGCTCTCTCTCTCTCTCTCTCTCTCTCTCTCTCAGCAGCTTTGCTAAGGCAACAGAGAGCAGTGAGTGAGTACATTTTTAACAGCACCGTTTGAAGCTTAACTTTTTATACCCTGAACCCATTGAAAAGGGGAAATCAGGGTATAATGTTTTTGTTGAAATGTATGTAACAGGCAGAAGGAGGCGTGGCAGACCCCATAAAGTATATATATTCTTGATAAGGGAGACAAGCCGAGTCGATTTAGCCCTGTTCGTCTGTCCGTCCGTCCGTCTGTATGTGTGAACGCGTCGATCTCAGAACCTATAAGAGCTAGAGACTTGAAATTTTTTATGTAGATCCCTGTATAGAGTGCGCAGATCAAGTTTGTTTCAAAAAATCGATAACAACTATCGTTTTAATGTTATCGATTAAAAACGTTATCAGAATGAAGTTATTAAAGTATATCTCCCACGTCTTTATAGTTAATGTCCCCAAATTTTTTTTGTTAGTTTTATATTTATTTTATATAATTTTGATGTTTGTTAAATTTTGGATACCGACTCCAAATTACCCCTAATATTTAAACTGAGGTTAGTTCCCTCAAAGCCATTAAATTAATGGGGTTGCATTTTCAAAAAAATGTGTCCATTTGGCCAATCGGCCAAACACGTGACCAGCATCGCAAAGCACACTGATTTCCTTAACATGTGCACACATACACACACACACATTGAACTGCTCGCATCTAGCAAATTCTAAGACCCGCAAGTTTTAGTGTACATATTTCCAATAGATGGCGCTATGATTGCGAATTATCAGCTGTTCAATTGAATCGAGACATGAATGGCGCTATGCTATCGAACCATAGATGGCGCTATTGGCTAAACAATTGAAAATGAATTGAATTTAATTTTCTGTGCGTTTCCGTTAAATGCTAATTATGCAGGTTTTTTAAAAACGCAGAAAGCACTGGGTTCAGGGTATCTCCTAGTCGGGTCGCCCGACTAGACTTTTCTTACTTGTTTTGGCTCTCTTTCGCTAAATTTTTCTTTCAAAACGTCGCAATATCCGGTTAAATTATGGAAAATTCCGTCTGTATAAGCGGTTTTCCGCTAAAAGGTGAAACTCTTTCATATAGCTAAACGGAGGCTCTTTCAAATAGGTTTGGGGACCAACCAAGTCATTGAATTCTCGTCGCAATGACCGGACGAACGTTATAAGCGGAGCCGCTGTACCCGGATTCTACTGTATATATAATTTATATATAATCCCCATTTTCAATGGGTTCAGGTTATAAACAAAAGTAAGAAAACTCTAGTCGGGCGTTCCGACTAGGAATCCTCTCAACATAAGTGATTCGTGTCTTTAAAATGCAGAAAAGCTTTCATCTGGCATAAACGCATATAAAACTAAAAACAATTTTAATTTTTGACCAATAGTGCCATCTATGTATCAATACGATAGAGCAGCTGATAATTCGAAAACCATAGCGCCATCTAGTGTACACTAAAACTTGCGCTTCTTAGAATTTGCTAGATGCACGCTGTTTAATGTGTCTGTGTGTGTGTGCGGACCGAAACAAACTCGATATTTCGTGCTCGCAATATCAAGTCAGCTCGTCGAGCTGATAAAAAATATATATACTCTGCAAAAACCATTATACTCTGATTTCCCATTTACAGGGTTTAAAAATTTACTATAATAATTAAAAATATTAATTTACTTACCAATATAACTAAGCAAAACAGGTAAGAAGATTAAACCATGTGTTGCGCCGATAACTACGATTCCGAAGTACATTCGAAAATAAAATACTTGAAAAATTTGACTCTTTGCAAAAGCTAAGACTAATATTCCTGCGAATTTCGTAAGAGTTATGCCAGAAAATATCGAGCTTCCCATCTTTGATAAACTGTCGGCAGCTCTTTTTACTTGATTCAATTCTTTTGATAATGAAAAACTGTGTACAAGATGTGAACAAAACTCTACAGATATTCCTATAGCCATTACAAGATTGACCAAGGATACAGCATTTAGTGAAATATTCCAGTAGTACATAAGGCCACCAAGGTTAACAACTATCATTGTTATAGTGATTACTACAACAAGCGCGGAATGTATATCAAAACCCATTAAAATGAATGTTACTATGAATATGGAAAGTATTGAAATTCCTATGCTTTGTAAGGTGTCTGACCACATAGTTAAATATTGTTCATAAAACACATAAAATACTGAATATGGAAAAACTTCGACTTGCATTGCTGAGTCGACTGGTAATCCGTTTGAGACGAGTTTAACTTTTAACATTTGTGTAATATTCAAAGATATCTTTCTAGCTGATTCTAATGCTTCGTAATAGTCCTTTGATGTTTTTAATATTGAGTGATAGGCCATAAAATATGAACTTTCTACATTAAGTGTTTTTTTTTCATAGCTATACCGAACAGCTCCACTATAGGCTGCATGTCCGGCTTTAACACATGAATCGTCTGGATTATCTCTTAGGAAAAACGGCAGATATTTTCCAAATTCGTGTTCGTTGGGCCGCTGAAGATTATTTTTCTGAATTTTGCAGGTTGAACAGGAAGTATCTACAATAAATTTAAAAAATCATCGTTTAATTGATATATGTTCACTACTATATAATTATTTTTACTTTACTGTGTTTTAAAGAAAAAAATTGTAAAGTTACTGCTTACCTTGATGGGGACAGAAACTTCCATTCATTGGATTATACTTGCAACAGCTTGATGACAAAGCCCAATCAAAGTAATCATCAATCCAACTTGAAGCAGGGCGAGCAATGTATGTTAAGTTTGATTTTCGACTAGCTAAGTAAATTTGTGTTAAAACGCTGTCATCGTTGCAATATCTTCCAGAACATACTAAATTTTGATTCGAACTATTTGAATAATTAATATTTCCTTTAACGACAAAGTATACTGGAGGACCAATGTTTAAATGCGCATTTAAAGACTTAAAGTAGTGCAAAACAAAACTATCCTCAGGCATTGCCAGTTCTTGATTAAGTCCGATCTCAATTTTCGGAACAAAGGCAATACTAGCACAAAGACAACAAAAAAAGAAAATCATGACTATAACTCGAACAACCTTTTTCATTAGAAATGGTACGTAAACACTTCTGAAGAATTGATATAAGAGTCCCTCATTGTTGGGCAATATGTCAGACTTTTTACATTTAATAAAACAGCATATATCTAAGCGGTTTTCATCCTTTCGATTTATGTCCAAAGTAAACAAGCCAATAAAACATGTTATTTGTAATATGAAATCTATTAATAACGCAACACCTGCATAGAGCGCAAAGGCCTTAACAGCAGGCATATCAGATAAACTACCAAGAAAAAAACAACAACTCTCACTTACGGAAGTTAATAACATACTCGGGCCTACGCGTCCTAAAACTCGTCCCACTTGTTGCTCCGTTGTTTCATTAGCTCTACGATTATCCCTTTGGTACGTCTGAACTAAAATAAAAATATTATCAACTCCAACTGCCAGTACTAAAAACGGAATAACTTCGACAATAATTAATGTTGCAGGAACACCAATATATCCGAAAATTCCAATCGATGAGACAACTGATGCTAAGACTATGATAACGCCTCCAATGCCCAATGTTATTTTACTGTCGATAAGAGATCTTTTCAATTCATGTACATGGCCAAGAGATATTGCTATATAAATGAACATAATAATATATGATACTAAAACGGTCATTATGTCTGATTGTGATTCTCTATTTAATTCATCCTCAATTGACCGTTCACTTGTAAAAGCTATATCCATTGATTTAGATTTATTATTTTTTATATAATTTATCATAAACTCAACAAACTTTTTTTCCCAATCTAATGTTTGAACTAGTTTCCCTTTATCATGATGGTTTTTGACCAAGAATGATAAAATTAATGCATTAGCTTGCTCAAATTTAGTAGTTCCTGTAAGTTGTTCACCGGGTTTTAAAAACCCACCTAACGCAATAGCTGGATCTACTGGTCCGCCATAAGAAGCTAAACATAAATATGGATTACTTATACAGTCATACAATTCATCCAAATATGTTACCTGAAATGAAATTATATATGTATTATTTTATAAACGAGAATCATTAAATTAAAATAATTGATTCAATCTATGCGTTACATAATATTCTTACATTAAATCCATTATCCTCATCATGATCATCAAGTCGGCTTACATCATCTTGAAAATAACCCCAAATGGATTGTATAACACAATCAGAAGCTTTTACTTTAGTGCTGTCATCTTTCAAAGGAGCATAGCATATATTATGTAAAAAAGTTCCATTAACTTCGATATTTCGTATCTGTTGCTGTAGATCTAAGACATCAGCAAGAAAGTCTTTTGCAAATATTGGACCAAATTTTATCGGTCCATTCGATGTATTATGGACAATATATGGAAGATCCACAGCTTTGATTATTATCTATGTAATAAAATAATTAAATATCAGAAGTCTTACCTTTAAGCGTTAAAATGTGAATTAACTTACCTGTTCCATTCTAAAGAAGGGTTCAAATTTAGAATCAAAATATTCTCGTTCCATTCTAGATTTTGAGCTTGGTGCAGCCCAAAGTTGAACTGGATCTGTAGTAATTTCCACAAATACAATTCCATATCCTAACAGTATAACGAGACTTGCGCCTCCAAACAAAGTCAGCCACGGATAAGTTGCAAAAAGAGTACCCAATCTATTGAATATGTTTGCCAAGAAATATTCAGTACGAGCACCAAGTTTCTCAAAATATCTTGGCTGCTGCCCATACATTGAATCGTCGGCAGTGCAATCGGTGCCATTTTGAACATCTTCGTCTAAAAAAATAGATTTGTTGAGAGTACTAAAAAAGGAGGTAAAATCAATTTCGTGAAATTTTCAGTTTCTAGACTTGGAACTGTGGAAATGTCAAACGATTTTTACACCCAGAACTCATAACATGGGAAATCAGGGTGTTTTTCTGAAATGTAACAGTTCGACGAGCTGAGTCGATATAGTCATTTCCGTCTGTCCGTCTATCCGTACGAACGCTCGATCTTGTAAACAACACAAGCTATAGATGTATAATTTTAAATATATTTTCACATATGCAACACGCAGTACGAGTTTCTTTTAATAATTCGACAGCTCATCCCTATTTCTTATTATCGATAAATTGACTTTGTATTTGGCATCCCGTTTTAACGGGAGAGATTGAGAGATTTTAAATTTACTGTGTAGATCCGTGCAATGAAAAGAATCTTATTTATTTTGTAATTTAAAAAATTAAAATTTAAAATTATACTATCTCTCCTTCCCCGTAATCTATAAACAAGTATTTCAAATACTACACTTTGTGTTGAAAATATGTTAAGGTATATATGCAAATTCGACTTAGCTCGCTGATCATATATATATATATATATATATATATATATATATATACGTACACTCTATAAATTAAATAAAGAGCAGAGAACGTACATTTGAACATAAATACGTGATAATAAATATAAAATAAATTATTGAAATTATACTACACTAGTGTACGGCACTATAACCAAGACAGGAATACATGACATCAGACTTGTTCAGTTAAATTTGTATAGTTAAATACTTACCATTTATTGAGTCTTTCGTAAATAAAAATGTTCCCAATAAAAAAACAAGTGAGCCAACTGTAAATACGACTGTCATAATAACAGTAAAAACATCAATTCCCGCAATATGAAATGGTTTGGGTATAGGTTCATCTGGGGATTGAGGGCATGACAAATCACAATCAGTACAGGAACACGCTGGAAGTTTACTCTGAAAGAGAAAACAATTTTCGCATTCGATATTTAATATAAACCAATGGAATATTGTTTAAGCATAAATACATAAATAATAAATAATTGAATTGAGGTTCTCAACGACTAGAAGATAGTGCAATAGAAATAGATCGATGCACGCTGAGAATTACAAACACGCTGAGAATTACAAGCTATATTAAAGTGATGAAGAATAAAGAAGTAGTACAAAACTATATACCACCGCAGTAAAACGTATTCATGGTCTTTCGAGCTGGAGATCGAATAAATTATATTCATGGTCTATCGATCTACATGGCAAAGGTTATTGTGGAAAGTGCTAAAGTAAAGTTTTTAGTTGTTTACAAATTTTATCCAATCTCATCCAATCATACCATCCAATCTGAGAGTAGAGGCACAGCACAACATAACAAACCTTCAACAGGTAGAGCCAAAAATTAAACCAACTAAAAGTACAAACAAATAACACTATAGTCAAAAACTCTTAAATTGCTAAAAACAAAAAAAAAAAGCAATCAAAGATTTATGGAAACATCCAGAAGACCATTCCATGAAAAAATAGACAAAATTATATAATTTTGTTTAAAACGTAAATTAATTTTAAATAACCCACTTATAAGTGTTTAATACTTTTAATATTAGTATTACTGGCATTAAAAAAATAATCAAACTTTTGAACATTTGGACGCCAATTTTCGAATAATGGTATTTTTTAATAAATTTATTTTATTATTTTTCAATAAAATTTCCAAATTGCTTCCCGTAGGCATAAACCTGGTTAGTTAAGATCCCTCATAGATTATATATTGGATTGAAGTCCGGGTTGCGAGCAGGAATTCCTTAGCTTCTATAATTATCTTTTCTGTGTAAATAGGCGCATTATCCTGCTGAAAATCGAATCGGCAATGAATTCAAACATACTCCAACATATTGATATATACTTTCATTACATGCGAACACAGCCCATATCATTAAGGACCTTCCGTGAAAGTTTCTGGGCACGCAATAGTTTTGTTGAGTTCGCAAATAGGGATAATAATACCGGTGGCCATCAGAATCGTCTAAAATGAGGGTTTCCTCATCGCTAAAAATTAAATTTGCCACTCCGTACTCCGTGTCCAAAATTGTAATTTTGCAACTTTATGTCTAGGCAGTAGCTCCTGTTTAAAGAGTTTTTTCATATGAAACATTTTCTGATCTCTTCAAGATTTGCTTCACATATCTCTTGGCTGTTGGCAGAGAGAAATTAATCCATACTTGAGATGCACTGAAAGTTTTTTGACATCTAGATTTTTTTTCATCTTTTAGTGATGGTCGATTAATGATGGTAGACCAGAACATGGCTTGTTCATATTTTTATACCCTGAACCCATTAAAAATGGGAAATCAGGGTATGTTTTTGTTGAAATGTATGTAACAGGCAGACCTTGATCAGGGAGAAAAGCCAAGTCGATTTAGCCCTGTTCGTCTATCCGTCTGTCCGTATGTATGAACGCGTCAATCTCGGAACCTACAATAGCTAGAGACTAGAGACAAATTTTTTTGTAGGTCCCTGAATAGGGCGCGCATATCGAGTTTGTTTCAGAAATTCGATAACTGTTATCGTTTTAATGTTATCTATTAAAAACGAAAATCTAAATTCAGCTATAAATTCTGTCTAATTCATTTTTCAAGCAACAGTTTTCAAATTTTGCATTCAGTGTTATTTGAGCCTAACGAAATTTCGGTTTTTGTATTTCAAATACTAGAGACTTGTGCTTTGGCACATACATATATATGGATGACATGACCACGCCCAACAAGTTTGATCAAAATCGTTGGTCTAGAAATTAAACATTTAATTTCCCACAACATTGCCTGTGTGTATTGCTCTTAATGTACATATATATATATATATATATATTAATTATATATATATATATATAGAAGAAATGGAGAATGATCGGAATAACGGTTCTTCGCAGGGTTCATGGTATAACCTAGTCGAGCAGTCTCAACTAGTTTTCTTACTTGTTTTGGTCTTTGGGTACATTTTCTACAGTATTCTTCATAATTATGCCACGCTCCTTAAACGGTTAAACAGGCGAAATGCAAAGAAATTTTGTACAAAAATTAATTAATTAAAAAATTATTTTTATTTATTTTAATGGTTAAAACCAGAGCTCGCAAATAACAGTTGAGCATTTTGCGTGGTCTTCGAATAACAGTTTGCACTGAGTATTTGACGAAAATGCTAGCGAGCGAGCGAAAAAAAACGGGTCTTCGCACAGTTCGCTCGCGCTCGGACTACAACCGTTTTTTTCGTTTCTCATTCGTTTCGGTCAGACAGCGAGCGATCGCTTGATTAAATTAAGAAAGAGGTCTTTGAGCGACTGATGTACGTTCATGTGCGATGCAAACGTACTTTGTGTATGGTATTACTCAAAGAACCCAAAATATTCTTGCATCGCATATTTTAATTTTTTAATGATATCAAGCTTCAACTGCCACATTTAAATGTGCTCGCACAGGTAGTTATAACCAGCAACTCATTTTTAGCCCATTTCATATTAATTGAACGGCGAAGTTCAATAAGCGCAGACAATTTAAATGTATTATTAGTTATTTAACTTAACAATTGGCAGTATAAGTCAAGTACTAGTTAAATAAATTCCTAATACCAAAAAAACAAATTTTTTTTAGAACAAGGCAAAATTATGTATTGAATTGACTTTTTCAGTCATTTCCTCACTTAGGCTCAGCTCACGACCAAAAAATTTTTCGCTCGCGAACAGATATTCAGCAATAAAGATCGACGTTAAAAACCCAAAAACAAACCTCAATGGAAGACTGACTCAGACAAGAAAAAATCGTTCTTGCTCAGAGCGAGAGCGGAATATTTTCTCTTTTTCGCTCCTGCTCTGACTTTGAGCGTGAAGAAAAAACGCTCAACTGTTATTTGTAAGCTCCGGTTAAAACCAAATTTCCGTACCATAAGTAAGATCGTAACAGTGGGACGCAACGTGGCAAATTATTATAAAAATATGGTTTTGTTTTGTTACATTAATTGAGGATGAAATACTGAATAGAAACAAGTAAGAAAACTCTAGTCGGGCGTCCCGACTAGGGGATGCCCTGAACCCAGTGCTATCTGCGTTTTTCAAAATACTGCATAATTATTAGCATTTAGTATAAACGCACACAAAATTAAATTAAATTCATTTTCAATTGTTTAGCCAATAGCGCCATCTATGTTTCGATAGAATAGCGCCATCCATGTTTCGATTCAACTGAACAGCTGATAATTCACAAATCATAGGCATCTACTAGAAATGTGTACACTAAAAGTTGCGGATCTTAGAATTTGTTAGAAGCGAGCAGTTCAATGTGTGCGTGTGTGTGTATGTGTGAACACGTATAGGAAAACAGTTTGCTTTGCGCTGCTGGTCACGTGTTTGGCTGATTGGCCAAACGTTTTGTGTAATACCTTCTTCGCTAATTAATGGATTTGAATGAAATTTTCAGCTTATTTTATTTTAATAGACTTTTTCCAATTTTTTAAAATGCAAACCCATTTATTTATTGGCTTTGATCGCAACTAACATCAATTTAAATATTTGGGAAAATTGGGAGCCGGTATCCAAAATTTAACAAAAATTACAGAAAAAACAAAATTACATAATATAAATATAAAACTAACAAAAAAATTTTTTGGGGACTCTAGCTATAAAGACGTGGGGAATATAACTTTATAGCTAACATTCGATAAAGTTTTTAATTAAAACGGGAACAGTTATGGATTATTTTTAACAAACTCGATCTTTTCGTGCTATTTTTATACTATTTCACTTAGTGATATAGTATATTGGGTTTGTGCAATGTCCGTCATGCTGTCCGTCCGTCTGTCCGTATGAACGCAAACCATTTCCACGCTATAGAAGCTAGAGACTTGAAATTTGAAATATATACTCGTGTATACCCTCGTCTGATAAAGTGTCAAGATTTTCCCGATACGCCCACTAGGGGCGTGGCAAATCGGAAAATGCATTTTCCTGTATCTCAGAAACACTACTTCTAGAAGAGCTAGAGAGTTGAGATTTTAACTGAACACTCATGTCGACACCCCAAATTCAAAAATCAGCTTGTATCTCCCACAGTTTTAGTGCTAGAAGTGGATGTTAAGTTACTGGGGGCCTCCTCTACCGATTCCCCAAAAATTGTTGTTACGCCCTAAAAGGGGCGTGACATACAGAAAAATACCCTGTAATTTTCGCATTTTTCGAATATAAGCATCCAAACTTTACAGTTATATTCCTGAACGCCCACTCTATGCACATGCCAAAAATCTCTCAAAATGAGAGAGGTGGCAACTCTGAAAATGTGATTTAAGTTCATTGGCCAGCGTAGAGGTGTGGGCTCGAACCCCGGTGCGGTCATGTTGATATTTTTGTTATATTTTCTTTATTTAGTTATTTTGTATTAATAAAATATTCTTTTCAAACATATATATATATATAATTTAACAAATCAAAAGACAAGGTCAAAGGTCACAAAGTCATTATATAGCGCGTTATTGGCTCAGAAGTTGCAGATGATTCAGTTTTGATTTGCCACGCTCCCAATGTCCGCAGACATATCACATGTTCACAGAGTGGGTGTTCAGGAATATAACTATAAAGTATGGATGCTTACATTAAAAAAAACGCGAAAATTACAGGGTAATTGTTTTTGTAAGTCACGCCCCTTTTAGTACGTAACAATATTTTTTGGGGAATCGATGGAGGCCCCCAGTAACTTAGCATTCTATTTTGAAATTTCTAGCACAAAAACTGTGGGAGATGTAAGCCCCTGTGGGCGTAGATATATCCGCCATAACTTTTCGATTATAGGATGTTAACCCGAGTATATATTTCAAATTTCAAGTCTCTAGCTTCAATAGCGTGGAAATGGTTTGCGTTCATACGGACAGACAGACAGACTGACGGACGGACAGACTGATAGACGGTCGGACAGCATGACGGACATTGCACAAAACCAATATACTTTTACACTTCATGAAAAAGTATAAGAACTCTAGTCGAGACCGCTCGATTAGGGCATACCTTGAACCCTGCGAAGGTCCGCAGTTCCGAGCATTCTCCATTTCTTTTATATACATATCTATATGTATGTACATATAAATATCTATATGTATGTACATTACAAGCAACACATACATACACAGGCGTACGTACGCACAAGCGCAACTCGCTGCGTTAACTGCGCTGCTATATTGAATGATAATGTTATGGAAAATTAAAAGTTTGATAACTTTTTTAGTAGGCGAACGTTTTTAATCAAACTTGGTGTATTGGCCAAAGCACAAGTCTCCAGCATTTGAAATACGTGTTTTGCATATTTGAGGTGAAAGGGGCGTGGAATCCAAAGTTTAACAAAAACCGAAATTGTATAACGCTCAATTAAAACTAAAAACAACATTTTGAGAACTATAAAGAAGAATTAGATAAAACTGTGTGTCGATTTCGCTTTTAATCGGTAACAAACAGGAACAGTTATCGATTTTTTTTTAACAAACTCGATCTTTTTGTACTTTACAGGGATGTACATAAAAAAAATTGAGGTCTCTAGAACTTATAGGTTCTGAGATCGACGTGTTCATACATATGGACAGACGTATGGACGGGTAGGCGGACAGGACTAAATCGACTAGACTTCTCTGCCTAATCAAGAATATATATACTTCATGTCGACAGACAACTCAGCAGATGTCACCTCAAGAGGAATTTTCCGGAAGCATTTAGCAGCATGTGCCATATGGTGGAAACGATCTGACTGTGTAACTGAACTGTAAGATCTGTTGCCACAAGTTGAAGAATGAGAATCTGTTATAGTAACTACTATAACCACAAAAGAAAACCACCACTCCTAAGAAAGTTTTCATCTATTAATTATATAACAAGCGTAATTGTTTATGTATTACGTTTTACAGCAAAACTTTAAGAGAAGAAGCAGCAATCAACTTTCCTCGCTGTTAATCAAAGGAAGCTAAAATTTTATAATAACAGCAAAAACTTAATTTTGACCAGAATATTCATTTACTCAGTGCTAGAAGACTGGAAAATAAGAACAAATTGCATGCGTTCAACCCATTTTTGCATGGAGATGGAGTATTACGTATTGGGAGGCCGTTTTCAAAATGTTATTGTGCCATTCAACGTGAAACACTCAATTATAGTCGGAAAATCACAGTTTGATTGGCTGATAATAAACAGGGTCCAGAAAAACCCCACATGGTGGACTAAAGCTGATTAGAAATTTTATTCACAGGGAGTTCTGGATCTTTGATTTCCGGAACACATTAAACAAACATTTATACCCTGAACCCATTAAACATTGGAAATCAAGGTATAATGGTTTTATTAAAATGTATGTAACAGGCAGACCCCATAAAGTCTGTCTGTCCGTATGTATGAACGCACCGATCTCAACACCTATAAGATCTAGAGACTTGAAATTTTAATGTAGCACGAAAAGAACGAGTTTGTTGAAAAAATCGATAAATGTTCCCGTTTTAATGTTATCGATTAAAACCTTATCGAGATTCGGCCATTAAATTATATATCCCACGTCTTTGAATTTAGAGTCCCTAGATTTTTTTTTTTGTTACTTTTATATCTATTTTATGCAATTTTAGTTTTTGTTTAATTTTGGAAACCGGCACCAAATTATTCCAAATATTGACATTGACGGTAGTTGCAAATAAGGCCAATAATATGAATAAGTTTTCATTTTTTAATTGAAAAAATGTAATAAAATATGTAGATCATATGCTTAAAATTTCATTAAAACCCATCAAGTCGTACAAAAGTTATTAAACAAAATGTTTGGCCCATTGGTAAACACATGAGGCCAGCAGCGCTAAGCACTGCTAAGCATTGAACTGCGTGCACCTAGCAAATTCTAAGAAGCACTATGGATTGCATATTATCAGCTGCGCTGCATCGAATCAAAATATGGATGGCGCTAATGGCTAAAAATTTTTAATTGACTTAAATTTAATATTGTGTGAGTTTACACTAAATGCAAACTCAGCTGTATTTTGAAAAACGCAGATAGCACGGGGTTCAGGGTATCTCCTAATCGGAACGTCCGACTTGAGTTTTCTTACTTTTTACAGTAGTCTTGTTATCACTTTATGTAATGTAAGAGGCGAAACCAAAAGCAGCCACTGCTGGCTGTGATATTTTCTGACTCCTGCAGAATGTTAAAGCATGAACATACAAATGACAAATAATTAAAAAATGCCTCCGACGCACTCAACGACTAGAAGATAGTGCAATAGAAATTCACAAAGGCCACATACGTGGACATTAAAAATAGCTCGATGCAGGCTGAGCATAACAAAATTACCGATCAACTCAGCAATAGAAAAGGAATATTTAAGTGATGACTTACGCATGAGTCAGGGTTTCTGCCTCAAAAGAATAAAGTATTACGAAAGTAAACCACACTTAAGTGTATTCAACAACAAGTATAAGAAAACCCTCGGGATAAACGCACCCGAAAAAAAATATCTGACTTAAAGTTATAGTCGGTGATGTCCTACTAAATCAATTTTTTATCTGTGCCATACAATTTCCTACAAACGGACAAGGATAAGTCGACGCAAGTCGTAGTTCTGATCTGGGTGTGCCACGCCCCCTTCTGCCTGCTACGTAACTTTAACAAAATCAGCATACCCTGATTTCCCATTTTTGATTGGTTCAAGCTATAAAGCTTAAATTAAGCTGGCCACCAAAACACTACAAGTTTTAAACTGTACATATTTTTAATGTCTGTAGTCAGACAAAACAGGTATAAAGTTTACTCAATTACTTTTCGCGAGACAAAATGGGCGCGCCCGTTCATATTGTATATGTAATTACTATTTGTTAAATTTACTAATTGTTATTAAAATTAAGTTTAGTTTATTTTGTACAATCTAATGATTTAAATGATTTTTCAGGGTAAAAAAGTTTTACACATATTCCGTAAATATGTCAGTGCCATCACAATTTGAAATAAGTTATAAGTTCTAAATTGAATTATAATATTGTAAACAAATTATTGACATAACACATACAAACTTTCATATAAAACTTACATTTACGGCTTCATTACAAGGAGTTGTTTTGGGATTAATTGGGGTGAAGCCGTTATTTGTAGTGTTTGTGTGATGTTGAATATATGTTATTTGAAATGGAACATATACATTATTGGCATCTCCCATATAATTAAACCACTTTGTTGGACTGCATCGTGATGCCGGATAGGCTCCGCACATTAGATCTAATGCTAATTGACCGGTTTGTGGAACTGATACCTATAAATAAAAATTAATAATTATTAATTAAATTAATTATTTAAAGCTTAAAATTTGTTAAACTACATTTTTATACCCTGAACCCATTGAAAATGGGAAAAAGGGTATAATGTTTTTGTGAAAATGTATGTAACAGGCAGAAGGAGGCGTGGCAGACCCCATAAAGTATATATATATTCTTGATCAGGGAGAGATGCCGAGTTGATATAGCCATGTCCGTCTGCCCGTCCGTCTTTCTGACCGCCTGTCCGTATGTATGAACGACTCAATCTCAGCACCTATAAGAGCTAGAGACTTGAAATTTTTTATGTAGGTTCCTGTATAGCACGAAAACATCGAGTTTGTTAATCGATAACTCTCTTAATTTTAGTGTTATCCATTATAAACGGCCCACATAATCGGCGCCTTGCAGACTGAGTTCTGTTGTGAAGTCAGAATGCACAGTTAGCAGATTGTGTGCTTGTGCGTGCGTCTGTGTGTGTGTGTATGTGTTGCTTGCTACATACATGTACAAGGATAATGTAAGGTGTTCTTAGGCATCGCGGTTCTTCTCAGGGTTCAGGGGATCTCCTAGTCGAGCAGTCTCGTCTAGAGCACTCTTGTTAATATCTACTTTTCGTAAAACATAAAACATTTACTTGCACGCCTATATGTATGAATACTAAATAAATATTTAAACAGAAGAAAGCTGATTCATATGAATATTTTACATTATAGCACATACACTTCGCAGTTAGCAAAGCGCATGATTATGTGTGCATGAGTGAGTATGTTTGCAATGTACACTGCCATGCACTTGAATAGGAACAGCTTTTTGAAATCGAATATACAAGTATTTGACTCAAATAAACTTATTAAATCGATATACCATATTTTTTTCTATTCAGTATTTCATCCTCTATTAATGTAACTAAACAAAAACTTCTTCAAAATAACCAGATTTTTACAAAAAAAATTTTTTGTTAGTTCTTCAAAAATTGCATACTTTTTTACGTGCACTTGAATAGGGACAGAAGTGATTTCACCATTATGCATACAACTTTATGTTATAAAATTAATTTCTTTTCAACTTATCAACGTTTGAATTATAAAAAAAAAAACTTTGGGCCGCAGTAAAACACTTATTGGTGGAGAAACAGGAACAAAATTTGCGTACAAGGAGTGCAACCTTATGTACAGGGAAATTAAAAAAGAAATTGGAAAAAACAAAAGTTTGGTATACAATTTTCTTAAAAGGTCATCAAATTATGGAAATAATATAAAAGACTGCATACAAAAAGAAATTTCATCAACTTCAGAGTGACGAATTCTTCGAGGAGCATCAAATTAACATAGTCCAGCTTCGAAAATTAAAACAACAACTAAGTGCTAGTAACGATATTGTAAAGAGAGTTATTCGTAAAGCTGAACTTCTAAAAATATTGAAAGTATTAAAAAAAAACACCACTTAATACCCAACGCATCATGTGACTTGGCAGCAGGAATAGCATTCCGTGGTGTTTTCAGAAGAAAAGCGGTTTAACTTAGGTGGAACTGATGACTTTTCATATTATTTTCACGATAATAATAATAATAATTCATATTCTCAGTACCATAGCCGGGAGAAAGGTATAATGGTATGGGGGCCATCTCATATTATAGGCCATGCTAGCTCCAAGTAGTTTCAACAGAAATAAATGCAACGCATTACAAAGACTTGCTAGAGGAAGCGTTTTCTGAGTTAAATATCTTTACACTATTTACATGTACTTTCCAAAAGCATAATGCCCAAATTCATACTTTCCGAGTGGCTAAAATATGAATCCTGCCGCAAAACGTGGTTCTTATGGAGTGTCCTCCTTAAATTACGCAAAGGCTCTATATTACTCTCTTCGTAATGGGATTTATGAAGCTATTTCGAAAAAAATAGTCTGCAAACACTATTAACCACTATTAAATAATTTGAATTAATTAAATAAGCCTTAAAATTAATATAATGTATATATCTTTTGTTAAACGTCAATTTTTATCTGTTGTCCCTATTCAAGTGCACGTAAAAAAGTATGTAATTTATAAAGAACTCACAGAATTTTTTAAAATAAAAATATGGTTATTTTGAAGAAATTTTTGTTTAGTTACATTAATAAAGGATGAAATACTGAATAAAAAAATATGGTATATCGGTTTAATAAGCTTATTTGAGTTAAATACTTGTATATTCGATTTAAAAAAACTGTCCCTATTCAAGTGCATGACAGTGTATATGTAAATCAATACAATGTTTGGAATATCAGCTCTTCATAGGGTGCAGCAGCAGTTGCTTGCATTCGGAATACGGAGCGACAGAGAATAGCTGGCGTCGAGCCTTTCACTGGCAGGCAGAGTGGCTCTCATCTTCTGGGTGTCGACTCGGCAAGCTCTCCGCCGCTTCAATCGGCATTCATCTTTAAGTGGGCCTACTGCATGTTCGCTCGCGAAAGAGGCGGGGCGTGAGGTTAGTTTACGGTTTTGCAATTTATATAGCACAACAATAGTAAAACGCATTTCTTTTCTTTATTTTTGCTCATTTACGTTTCCACGGTCGATTTTCAGGCTATCACTTTTTTCGCACTCGTTTGAACTCTCGAAACTCTTCTTTTCCCTTGCGCTTAAGGCATCGACGCGCCCTCGCCCTTTTAAATCTCGGCACTCACTCCCTTTTGGCCGATCGCGCGCCAACTTCGGCAATCCGATTCGCCGCGGCCGCCGCTTCTCGTCACGAAGCTGTATTTTCACCGCAGCGCGCGCATTGCCTATCGACGGCGCGCGCCCAAGCTGCTATTATCTAAATTTAAATTTTAACGTATTTGAGACGGTCCCTCCATGGGCCGTCTCTACGCTCCTTGCGCTTAAAAAACAACTTATAACTATACTTAAGACGACTTATACCTAAAACAAATATGACTTATAGCTACCAAACCTTCATTGTAAGGCGGCAGTTTTAATGCCGCCTTACAAGCTGCTTCAATACTATGTTCGTTTAATAGTACAAGCTTCCTGCTCTAAAGTTCCGACTTAAAAGATTGTGTGTTGTTTGAGAGCGTTGTTTTGTTCTTATGCATCAGACCTACCAACCGAATTCTATTGAAATCCAGCGAAACCTCCAGAAATATATATATATATATATATATATATATATACATGCAAAGTTTTCGGCCGTTTGAGTTCTCAAGCCTACATAAACTTATTGGAGAATGTTTTTGTGGACTTTTTCGATGTAAAACCGCCGAGTGACTTAATTTTCCAACAGGATAATGTGAATATACACGAACCTGATATAGTCGAACCTGATTTCAGGAGAAGCAAATCACCACCATGTCATTGCTTGGCCAATCTTAAATCATATCGAGAACATGTGGGGAACCTTTGCCAAGCTTTTTTATGCTGGCGGAAGAAAATTTAAATCAGTGGAAGAGCTTAAAAGAACGGTTTCTCAGGTATGGGCTCAAATAACACAAGACGAGTATAAAAACAAGTAAGAACGTTGCAGTCGGACGCAACCGACAGCGAAATACTATTTCACGTCCCAGCAGCCCACAGGGGCATCTATCACATTATATTTTTTTAAATTTAACCTTAAATCCCCTCTGTCGCCGGTCAAATTAGCTGCAGATTAAAACTTTTCATTGGAGGTGGCCAGACAGTTTCAATTAGGATCGAAGCTTAGAACCCTTACCTTAGCAAAAATACGCACCTAAATCGAGAGAGATGGCATCTCTCAAAATGAGAGAGGTGGCAACTCTGAAAATGTGATTTAAGTTCGTTGGCTAGCGTAACTGTGTGGGCTCGAACCCCGTTGCGGTCATGCTGATATTTTTGCTTTATTTTCTTTATTTAGTTATTTTGTATTAATAAAATATTCTTTTCAAACATATATATATAATTTGCCGAATCAAAAGACAAGGTCAAAGGTCACAAAGTAATTATTTGGCGCGTTATTGGCTCAGAAGCTGCAGATGTTTCAGTTTTCATTTGCCACGCCCCCAGTGGCCGTAGACAAATAATTATTGGCATGTGCATAGAGTGGGCGTTCAGGAACATAACTGTAAAGTTTGGATGCTTACACTCGAAAAATGCGAAAATTACAGGGTATTTTTTGTACGGCATGCCCCTTTTGGGGCGTAACAATAATTTTTGGGGAATCGATAGAGGAGGCACTTCTAGCACTAAAACTGTAGGAGATATAAGCTAATATTAGTTGCCACGCCCCCTGAGGGCGTAGATATATCCGCCATAGCTTTTCGATTGTGGGATGTTAACCCGAGTATATATATCAAGTCTCAAGTCTCTAGCATCAATAGTGCTTAAAATATAACAGAATTAGTAAAATCACTATATTTTCAGAACCGATTTGTCACGCCCCTAGTGGGCGTGGCCATAAATTTTTTTAGGTGATCTTTGTAGGATCATAACAGTAATCAACGTGTCAAATTTGAGCGTTATAGCTTTCAGACTTTAGAAGATACAGTTTGACCCGATTTGCCACGCCCCCAATGGGCGTAGATATATCCGCCATAACTTTTTGATTTTGGGATGTCGACGCGACTGTTCAGTTAAAATCTCAACTCTCTAGCTCTTCTAGAAGTAGTGTTTCTGGGATACAGGAAAATTCATTTTCCGATTTGCCACGCCCCTAGTGGGCGTATCGGGAAAATCTTGACACTTTATCTGACGAGGGTATACACGAGTATATTCATAGTGTGGAAATGGTTTGCGTTCATACGGACAGACGGACAAACGGATTTTGCACAAAACCAATATACTATATCACTACGTGAAATGGTATAACAAGTAAGAAAACTCTAGTCGACACCGCTCGACTAGGGTATACCCTGAACCCTGCGAAGAACCGCTATTCAAAGCATTCTTCGTTTCTTTTATATACACATGCATATGTACGTTCATTACAAGCAAAACATACACACACTCACATACACAGGCGCAGGCACACACAAGCGCAAATCGTTGCGTCAGCTGTTCTTTGGCTGCTTTGCATGGCAATGTTATGGGAAATTAAATGTTTAATAACTTTTTTTCTAGACGAACGATTTTGATCAAACTTGTTGGGCGTGATCATGTCATCCATATGTATGTATGTGCCAAAGCACAAGTCTCTAGTATTTGATATACGGGACTTACAAATTTGAGGCGAAAGGGGCGTGGCACCCAAAATTTAACAAAAACCGAAATTGCGTAAGACTTACATAACACTAAATGCAAAATTTGAAGACTCTACTTAGAAAGATGAATTAGATAGAATTTTATAGCTGAATTTAGATTTTCATTCCTAATCGATAACAATAAAACGATAACAGTTATCGAATTTCTGAAACAAACTCGATATGCGCGCCCTCCACAGGGACCTACAAAAAAATTTGAAGTTTCTAGCTATTGTAAGTTCTGAGATCGACGCGTTCATACATATGGACAGACGGACCGACGGACGGACAGACAGACAAACGGACAGGGCTAAATCGACTCGGCTTGTCTCCCTGATCAAGAATATATATACTTTATGGGGTCTGCCTGTTACATACATTTTAACAAAAACATTATACCCTGATTTCCCATTTTCGCGTGTGTGTGTATGTTTTGCTTGTTATGAACGTACATATGCATGTGTATATTAAAAAAACAATGAATGCTTGCAATAGCGGTTCTTTGCTGGGTTCAGGGTATACCCTAGCCGAGCGGTCTCAACTAGAGTTTTCTTACCTGTTTACTTTAGTTTAATGTGTATGGCTCGCCCTTCGCCTCAAATTTTTAATACCCGTATTGTAAATACTTGAGACTTGTGCTTTGAAAAATACACACATATGAATGACATAATCACGCTCAAAAAGTTTGATTAAGAAAGTCATCCAAAAAAAGTAATTAAATATTTAATTTCCCACAATATAGGCATATTGTAGCCCAGGCGCAGTTGCTGCATTAAATGCGTAGTTAGCAGATCATGTGCTTGTGCGTGCGTTCATCTGTGTGTTACTTGGAATCTACATACATACATAAATATAAGTGAAACGGAGAATGTTCGGAATAGCGGTGAAGCCGTGGAGACCTACAGGAGCCCGCTCCTGCGTTTCGTGAATGTGTGTTTGGAAATAGTGTACTCACTATATGATCCATCGTTTCATCATCCACGATTAACGTTGCTCCGTAGTGCCTAGCTTTTTCGTGACTATTGTGTAGCCAGGCCAAGGATTGTTGACATCTTTGCTAAGCTCTTTCCACTAGTCTTGTTTAATTCGAGTGATAGCAACCGATAGCTGCTTCCTCGCGTTTATACATAGGTGAGTTTTCTGACTTGTTTTATTTAAAGATTTTGTGCTAAAAGGGTTCCGATTCTAAGCCCCTATCAATGTCCAACGATTCACACTTGCTGATGAAGAGTCCACCTGGTAGTGCCAAAAATGTCCTAACAAAAGGGTCCAGTCTACAACCGTTTCGAGAGCAACTTGTGGTCTTCACCAAATCAACTAGCCGCCAATGCTTTCAGTTGAGTACTAATCTTTATTGCCATTTCGAGCATATATATCGCACTTTCCTAATCGAATAGCAAGTTAAAAAAAAAAAAAAAACAAATAATGGAATCAAACCCCGGAACAAAGCTCCCTAGAAAAACATATACTAGGCAAACAAGTAAGAAAAGTTTAGTCGGAGGTGCCCGACTAAGAGTACTCTAAACTTCAACCTACGAGGATGGACTTTCTTCATCAAACTTTCATTAATTATGTCATTCATATGTGTGAATTTGCCAAAGAACAAGTCTCTAGTATTTGAAACGGGTGTTGTGCAAATTTGAGGCAAAGAGGGCGTGACATCCAAAATTTAACAAAATCAAAAATTCTATTCAACACACATGCAACTAAAAGCAAGATTTGAAAGCTCTACCTACAAAGATGAATTAGATGAATTAGCTGCAATAAATACGGTTGATATTAATATAAAATGAAAAAGAGATCTACAAAACTGAAAACTGCTCTACATTTATTTACTTTGTTTTTATTGTATTATATATATAACGATTTATATTATATAACGATTAAGAATTGACTGTGTAGTTTCTTTTAAGGAAAGATTTTATAACTTTTTGATTTCTAATAGAATATTTTGGAATATCGACTCTTACATTTTTTAATAGTATTAATATTTTTTTTTGTTACAGATTGACAGTATCACAGTCGATTCTTCTTCAAGCTTGGAAATATTAGGAAGAGTTGCAACGTTGGAAGTTGAAAATAAGGAAATTAAAAATATGGTTTCAAATGTTTCTCAATTGTACAATGGTATTTTGAAACGCATTTCTATAATCGAAAATTACATAACAAACATAAGTAACTAACATCACATATTATCAAAAACATTATACCCTGATTTCCCATTTTCAATGGGTTCAGGGTATAAAAATAGTGATGTGTTGATGCGAAAAAGTCCTGCCAAATTATGTGTAAGTAAAAGTATAAGGAAAATATTGAGATATACACAAAATTTGATGATTTATTGTTAAATAAACACTTGATTTTAAGTTCTAAGAAAACAAAATGAATATGATACAAAAACATGGATTTGGATGCTGAAAGAACTTAGTAAACTTCTGTTGAACAAAAAATTATTATGGTTTATACGTAATTTTTTATGAAAAAATGAGAAAAAGCTCGTTCATATGTTAATATTGCTTTGTTAAAACAAATTTTAACCTCAATAAAAAATTAAAAAAAATTAAATATGTTTATATTATACGTAAATATTGGTTTCCAAATATAATCTATGTATGTACATATTCTGAAGCTTTAGTGCTCAACTCGAAGAGTATGAGAAATGGTTAATTATACCCTGGACCCATTGAAAATGGGAAATCGGGGTAAAATTGTTTTTGTTAAAATGTATGTAAAAGGCAGAAGTAGGCGTGGCAGACCCCATAAAGTATATATATTCTTGATCACATGATCACGCCCAACAAGTTTGATCAAAATCGTTCGTCTATAAAAAAGTTATCAAATAACATTGGCATACAAATAGCAGCCCTAGCACAGCTGACGCAGCGATTTGCGCTTGTGTGTATTGTTTGTAATGTACTTACATATATATACATATATATATATAAAAGATACGCAGAATGCTCGGAATAGAAGTTCTTCGCAAGGTTCAGGGTATTCCCTAGTCGAGCGGTCTCTACTACAGTTTTCTTGAATTGAATATTCGTTGTTATTATGCTTTTTCACGAAGTGAAATAAGTATATTGGTTTTGTGCAATGTCCGTCATGCTGTCTGTCCGACCATCCGTCTGCCCGTATAAACGCAAACCATTTCCACGCTATTGAAGTTAGAGACTTGAAATTTAAAATATATACTCGTGTATACCTTCGTCAGATAAAGAGTCAAGATTTTTCCGATACGATCACTAGAGAGAACTATGGCGGATATATCTACGCCCATTGGGGGCGTGTCAAATAAGATCAAACTGTATCTTCTACATTTTCAAAACTAGAATGCCAAAATTTGGCACGTGGCTTAATGTTACGATCCTGTAAAGATCGCCAAAAAGGGTGAAGGGCGAACGTATCCTGAGCTGGTTCGGGGTACTAAGGAAGCTCGTTTGTGACAACGGAGTGCAATTCGCAAGTTAATTAATTAAATTTTATTCTTGCTTGTTGGCCAAAGCAAAAATCAAATCTGTATTTTCCAACTCTGAAATTTTATGTTGTTGGTTTAGCGGAGATGGTATCTTCATAAGGTCTATCACTTCTTGTGGAAGGTTTTCTTTTTACTTTTTTTGTACCTTTGACTTAATTATATATATAATAAAAGTGGATCTGGGGAATAGAAGGCCCTATCAAAGACATTAGTCATATTGCTCAATAGTTTTTTGTGTCATGAGATTTTCCATAGTTTTCTGTTTCGTACTTTTAAAGCACTTCCTCCCAGACATCCAATCGGAACTAAGGATACTATTTGCCAGCCGTGAATTAACATTTTGTGGACCCTTTGTGATACCTGAGTTATGTGTTTATGTATGTATAATCAAAATATTATTTTACAAAATACATTAAATTTTCAATATCAACCGAATACTGAGATGAAATAGTGATTTATTTATATTATGAATCTTGATGTACTGCTGTTTTGTTAGATAATTTTCCAATATGAATTCCAATGCTTCTTCAGGAGTAAGAGGAATCAACTTTTCGGCAATCATTGATTTCCTTCTTCTTCACTGGCAACTTTCAGTACCTTCACTAATTCATCGTCTGTGGCTTTCTTCACAGAAAATGATGCGAAATGCAATAAATGACGCTTGGAAAATTCTATGTTTGACGCAAGGTTCGATGCTAATTATACCCTGAACCCATTGAAAATGGGAATTCAGGGTATAATTTTGTTGTTGAAATGTGAATGTATGTAACAGGAAGAAGGAGGCGTGGCAGACCCCATAAAGTATATATATTCTTGATCAGGGAGACAAGCCGAGTCGATTTAGCCCTGGCCGTCTGTCTGTCCGTCTGTCCGTATGTATGAACGCGTCGATCTCAGAACTTACAATAGCTAGAGACTTCAAATATCAAATATCAAATATATCGAGTTTGTTACAGAAATTCGATAACTGTTATCGTTTTATTGTTATCGATTAAAAACGAAAATCTAAATTCAGCTACAAAATTCTATCTAATTCATCTTTCTAGCTGGAGTCTTCAAATTCTGCATTTAGTGTTATGTAAGCCTTACGCAATTTCGGTTTTTGTTAAATTTTGGGTGCCACGCCCCCTTTTCCTGAAATTTGTAACTCCCGTATATCAAATACTAGAGACTTGTGCTTTGGCACATACATACATATGGATGACATGATAACGCCCAACAAGTTTGATCAAAATCGTTGGTGTAGAAAAAAAGTTATAAAACATTTAATTTCCCATAGCATTGCCATGCAAAGTAGCCAAACAACAGCTGACGCACCGACTTGCGCTTGTGTGTGAGTGCGCCTGTGTATGTGTGTGTATGTTTTGCTTGTAATGAACGTACATATGCATGTGTATATTAAAGAAATGAAGAATGCGTGGAATAGCGGTTCTTCGCAGGGTTCAGGGTATACCCTAGTCGAGCGGTCTCGACAAGAGTTTTCTAACTTGTTCTTACATAAGAAGTTTAATATTTTACAAATATTAAAAAAATTGTTGTTTTTAACATAAAATGACTAGAAATATGTTATTTAATAAATAAAATTATACCAACATGCATAAGATTAAAAATAATCTAAAACAAGTGGGTGCCTTTAATCTAATTTAGCAGAGTGTATTCTCTATATCTTCCTTTTATGCCAGTACCACCAGTACACTTTTCTTCGAGTCTACCTTCGTTTTCCATGCGATTTATAACATTATATATATATATATATATATAGAATACACTCTGCTAAATTAGATTAAAGGCACCCACTTGTTTTAGATTATTTTTAATCTTATGCATGTTGGTATAATTTTATTCATTAAATAACATATTTCTAGTCATTTTATGTTAAAGCAACAATTTTTTTAAATATTTTGTAAAATATTTCAAACTTATTATGTAAGAACAAGGGTGAAAACTCGTGTCGAGTGCACCGCTCGATTAGGGCATACCCTGAACCCTGCGAAGAACCGCTATCTCCACGCATTCTTCATCTCTTCAAGCTCTGATACACATGGCATTCGTAACAAAGCAAGCCCAGCTGCACACACAAGCCCACAGGCACGCTCACCACACACTAGTCCTTGTTGTTTAACACTACGTAAACATCTTTGAGGAGAAATTCAATGTTTTATAACTTTTTCACCACCCAGGTACGATCAAGCAGGCCCGAGCATCGCCATATGGCATGGCAATGATAGCAAGCACAAGTCTGGTATACGGGTTACAGAATTTCGGGAAAGGGGCGTGCAAGGCAGCAAAAACCAGTACCTGCTGGCCCCAGTTGGCAGAAATGATTAGACCTGGGAGGCACATTACGGCTGAAAATTTAGATTATAGTTTGGTAACAATAAAACGGCAGTATCAGTAAGCTCGATATATTGTTTGATATTTGAAGTCTCTATGGTAAGTTCTGAATCGACGCCATTCACAACAGAACAAAGAACAAGCTTGTCTCAGAAATGCTATACTTTTGTAAGGGTCTGCCACCTCTTCTTTCCTGTTACATACATTCACATTTCAACAACAAGAAGTGCGCGATTCCCATTTCAATGAGGTTCAGTATATCCCATTTTCCCGTCCAAGCTGCATTTCCAGAAAGCGGTCATTCGCATCATTTCGTATTGGGAGTGAAATCGAGGTGCCGCCCTCTTACTCTGGCTGGAAAATTATCTAACAAATGGCAGTACAGCTATCAGATATAATATATTGGCCTCAAATCCTCTCCTTAATATTATTTTGTACAAATAATATTTTGATTATACTGTAAACTCAGGTATCTGAAAAATCTAAGCCACGGCGGCATAATGGTATCCTTAGTTCAGTGTCTGGGAAAGAAGACAAAAGGCACGAAACAGAAGGCTTCATGATAAGCTATTGAGCTGTATGATGTATTCTTTTGATAGGGCTTCTATTATATGTATAATTAAGAGATCAAATACAAAAAGTAAAAGAGCGCTCCTGAAAATGACAGACCTTATGAAAGATACCATCTCCCGCTAAATACAACATAAGATTTCAGAGTTGAAAAATACAGACATTTTGCTGTGCTCTTTGGGAAGCAAAATTTGGTTGATTGGCTGCGGGTACTCCGTGGCTCGACTGCTCCCGGACCACATGCCTCCACAGGATCTGAGCAATACGCG